>JAGXJF010002212.1:0-28552 GCA_019208055.1 Stipa capillata
TGTAATACCCAACTGTAATGAACTAGGTAATTGTTTGCATTCATGCATACATGTCATCAATACCACCCACACCTTGTTTAAACTTAGTTGTATAACAATTTTATTTTATGGAATACGTGCATATCTCATCCTCGGTGGATATGTTAACAACACCAATCAACTTATTTGAAGTATTGAACTTCGATAAATACATTAGCAACTGGTGGGACCTGTGGACCCCGTCGATGACTTCCTCTCCTAACTTTCCCCGTCGCTAAACCTAAAACCCTAAAGGAGCTGGAATTAAGGTTTCGACGATAGCGCAAATTCTAGTAGATGAAAAGTTCTCAAACTTCACAAATAGTATCAAAAGTGGAAACCCCAGCCCCTGTCCAATTTTCAGAATTTTTGAATATACCTAGGGCCTAGTCGCGGTGTGAACCCTAATTCGGACCCTAATTTAAATTTGAACTAGACACCCCTCCAAACCAACTCCAATTTGATTCAAACTTACACAGTAGCTCACAAGTAAAGTTTAAAACCCCCTGTAAAAATTTCAGAATTTTTGGAGCAATGTTTGTACATAAAATATCGTGGGGAATGACTCTGTATAAAAGAAAAAGAAAAGTCTTTAAAGAAAAGAGGCCGAGGCCTACTGGGCCTCCCCGGCCGGCCCATTTCCTCCCGCTGGCTTCCCCCTTCCTCTCTCTGGCATGCGGGCCAGCCCCATCAGCCTCTCCCCCTCTCTCCCCCTGCGCGCGGGCCCCGTCTGTCATCCCTACCACGCCACGTCGCCGCCAGCAACCGGCCGAGCGGGGCGGCGCTGCCGCCCGCTGTCCGATCTTCAGACCCGCGCCGCCCCATAAATAGGGCGCTCCGACCACGCACCTCTCCCCCTCCCCGATCTGGAAAACCCTAGCTTGCCTCCCTTCGTGCCCTAGCTCCTCCCGAAGCCACCTCCGTTCTTCCCGAGCTCCGGTACCAAGTCCGGTGAGCCCGAGCCTCCTCTCCAGTCTGAAAGGGATCTCAGGAGTCGACTAGAGGGGGGGGGTGAATAGGTTGGCTCTAGAAATTAAAATGCCTAATGGGTTTCTCTTCTGGAGATAGGTCAATCCTAGAAAAAATATATGCAACTGATGCAAGTAACTGAGACTCAGCTAGATATATCAGATAAACACCAGACACTCAGATAGTAAACTCAGCTGATGTAGAGCAAGTTATATTCAGAGCTAACTGAGTCTCAGGTGTGAGAGTCAGGTGAGTGCATCAGATGATGTGAACATGAAAGGTACTAGCTTTAGCAGGAGCTAACTGAGTCTCAGGTGAGGAAACTCAGTTAGTGTGCAACAAATAAAGGTGCTCTAGTGATCTAAGCATACATAGATATCAGAATAAGTAAGAGCATATCACAAGACAGAAAGTAAAGCACACAATGATTTGTTTTACCAAAGTTCCTACTTCTTGCGAAGCAGTACGTCTCCGTTGAGGAAGCTGTTCTCACAGCCGGCACCAAAACGTGCTCTTTCCTCGAGTACCTTTCTTGTGTGGAATCCTTTTGATCTTGCCGCAGCAAGACAGGCAGACCCGAATCGCCCTCACAGACTCTTGGTGGCAGCCACACAAGACTTGGCTTGCTCACCAACTCCAAGAGCACTCCCACTCTTGGAGGAACCAGTACCTCGAATGCTACACCTGAAGGACTAAGAAACTCTCTCTTATGATGGATGCACGCAGGCAACACTCACTTGGAGACCTAGAGCACTATCTTTCTCAACAGGTTGCTATCGGGTTAGAGGCAAAGGTTAGGTAAAGGTTCAAGGTTGAAAACCTACCCAGGTTCCCTATTTATAGGGTCCCTGGCAGCTAGCCGTTACCCTCATGCCACGTCAGATAAAGAGCCACCAGACCTAACCTGTCTGAGACTCAGCTAACATGCACCTCTGGTAACCTACTAGCCGCGGCTGAGCTACCCACCTGAGTCTCAGATGCCAAACTCAGGTGGACTCGGTTGCCTCAGGCAGCACCTGAGCACAACTCTGGCCGGCTCACTACAAGCCTCCAACTGACCAGAGAGAAATGGCCTCGCCACAGTCCCTGACCAGCTCGCTTAGACCCTTGGCACTGGTTCCAAGCTTCTTCACTGAAGACGACTGCCCTTGAAGACGCACAGCGAACCCTTGGTCCAGATCCACCATCTTCCTAGCTCCTCCAGGACTTATCAAGCTTGCATTCACGGCCCTTGAACTCCATCAAGTAACCATCACCTCGCTTGCCCTCGAGCACAGCCTCGGCTTCTTCGCAACTGTGCCTCAGGAACCTAGCTCAGCTGGTCCTTCTGACCTTCCCAGTTCCTTGCTCTTTTTAGGGCTCATCATCAACAGTTGTCTCGCTTCAGCTTTCACCTGTCCATCTAATCCCTGTTCACACGCATTGCAAAACATTAGACACAGGTGAGGATTGCCAATAACCATCAAAACCAAACTCTGGGGCAAGATAGCCATCCTCCCAAGCTCCATGGGAGTGGATGCACTTTCAATCTCCCCCTTTTTGGTGGTTAGTGGCAACCCCTTTAAAACATTCATTTAGATAAAAAAGAGTATTGCATTTAACCTTGTTTGACATCAACTCCCCCTTAAGATGTGCACAAGTGAGATTTTGCATTTGAATACAAGTGTACAGATCAGATTTAAACATTGGAGAGTTGATGCAAAAACAGGTTCTCACAACATAACTGAGAGTATGAGCACAGCGGAATAGCAGGTATGTTGGAGGAGTACTCAGCAAATAAGATAACAGAAAGGATTGCATGCTTGAGTACAAATATCAAATATCCGAGCGTCATGTATATATCAAATATAGAGCATGTATTAGAGCTAAAGGGAGGAATATCATGTAGCAGAGCAGATGTGATAAAGAGATCAATGTATTTCAATATATTTGAGCAATAACAGTCAATACAATACAAAAAAAAAGAGGTGTCCTAGACTGATAAAATCATTTTGCAGTACATAGAATGTCTTGACACACATGCAGTCTAGTCTACCCCTTTACATGCTGCTCCCCCTGAATATAATACTCTCCCCTTGAAGCTATTCTCTCCCTACTCTCTCCCCCTTTGCCACTAAGCACTAAAAAGAGATAGGAAGAAGAGAGAAAAAAGATCCTCAGGGAGCTGGCTTTGGTTGCAGGAGGGATAGGATCTGATTAAATTTGCTGTTGACTGAGGCCTTGAGATCTGCCATCTCACTCTTGAGTTCAGATTTCAGCTGAGCCATTTCTTGTTGCAGTTCATCTTGTCTCCTCTTGATAACAGAGATCTGTACTGGCACAACCCGTTTAATGAAAGCATCAATAGCTGCGGGATTGTCTAGACGTTGAACCAAAGGAAGACTGTCTGAAGAAAGGTTCACAGAGACCGATGCTTGGTGCTCAGCAGGAGGAGATAATTCTCTAGCTGAGTCTCGGGTGGGAGACACCTGAGGCTCAGGTAGGACTACTGGGAGATCAGCTGCTGGCTGAGGTGGTCTGACTGAGATGAGTTGAGGATGTTGTAGAAAGGAACTTCATCTTCATGGTCATCCTTCTGAGGTCTGAATTTGCTGAGATATGTCTTCTTGTCAAAAGAAAAGACTGAAGATGCTAAAGATGTTCTTTGGAGAATCATATGCATTAGATATGAGCCATATCTCATCTTGTCAGATCTGTTCTTCTGGCACTCATTTATTTCTGAGAATATGTATCTGGCCACATCAAACTTTTCTTTCTTTGCTATGAGCTCAAGAATTCTCCACACTGGATTGTATATGGCATCAGTCCCCCCACCTTTGGCACAGATGGATATGTTCAAGATCTTCACTATGTGCTTGGGTGTCTTCATCAATCCTTTGAAATTGGAGATATGCTTAGGGACTGCACCCTTAACAGGAGGAGGCACAAAGCCTGTGGGGAAGAACTTCTTCCTTTTCTCATTTGGAACCCAATCTGGCAGGAGACTCTTGTCTTCTTCTGAGCCTTTGGATATGCTGATCTTCTGTAGCTTTGATCCTGATGGTAGATTGAACATCTCTGCAAACTCTGGAGCTGTGATGCACAGCAGTTGACCTCTTGTCATCCAGAGCATATAATCTTGATTGTTCTGCTCTACAAAGACTGTTGCATAGAATTCCTTGATAGCTTCAGAATCATAATCTTGGTTTAAACTGCATATCTTATCAAGTTGAACAGCAGCTAGAATCTGCTTCAGATTTCCTAAGCCGTTCTTGGCAAGGTTTTCCCAATCAATTGGCATGCTGTCAACAAAACCTTTCTTCTGCAGCAAGAGATGATAGCTTGATTGCTGCTGATCATTCCAAAACCTTGGATCAGTGCAATGTCTTCTTTTCAGATTTCCTTCACTGTCAAAATATGGATTTGTGGTTCTCATGGCAGTGTAGTTTGATGTGCTTCTTGAATCCAGGTTCATGGAGGCCAGACTGGCATCTGCCTTTGGTAGCTTCTTGAAAGCAGTTGCAGATATGAATTTCATCATTGATGTGTCAGATCGTGCAACTTGTGAGAATATAGCTGAGTATTTGGCTCCCAATGTCTCATCTGACTCTTCTAACTGAGACTCAGCTGGGATATCTTCTGAGTCAGATGCAGAGGGGGATGAGTCTGATTCTTCTGCTGACTCTTTCCTTCCACCACTCTCCTCTTCTTCTTGATACTCTTCATCTGATTCAGACAGCTTTTGCTTCTTCTTGCGAGGAGATGGAGGATGAGGGTCACTTGGACTTGAATAGGAGTCATCTGAGTCTTCTGACTGAGTCTCAGTTGACTGTGCCTGAGACTTAGTTGGCTCTCTATGGACTGACTCAGGTGCTAGAGAAGATGCTGCTTTTTCTTGCTCTTCAAGTCTTGTTTCTTCTTGAGCTGGTTCTAAGTCTGATAGAGACTGAAATACAGAACCCATGCTCACTGATACTCCAACTGATGGATCTGCTTGAGGCTCAGTTGGGTTTTCATGTGCTTCAGTTGACTTCTCTACAAAAGATGATCTTAGCTTATCCATAGATTCCTCCATAGTCTGCTCAAGTTCTTTTTCTTTTGAGTCAAGCTCAGCCAAGATGTCTTCAATTGATTCTATGGCAGCTTTCTGTTGAGGTTCCACTTCAGAGAGGACTAATTCTAGTCCAGCTGATGCAGCAGCCTGAGACTCAGCTGGCTTACTCAGCTGAGGCAGTGAACCACTGGCTTGTTGAAGGGGCACTACATCAAGTGCTTGAGAACTGGATACACAAAATATCCTAGAGTTTATTTCAGCAATCTCATTTTGTAGATGCTTCTTATGAGCTTCATCAGTACAAGAGTTTAACTCCAACATGTAATCCTCTATTCTCCTTTGTAGGGTGTTATCTGAGAACCTTGTCCAAATTTTCTTATAATCTTCTGAGAGTTGAGGGAATAGACGATCAATTTGCTTGATCAGGTCTGCTTTCTCTTGTCCAGAGGCTTTTCCTTCTTGCCTCAGCAGCTTTTTGAGTTCTTCATGGATTGCCTTGTTCTTCAGCTGAGTTTCTCTTTGGAGTTTCACATCCTGTGGAACATCTGGTGACTCAAAGATTTGCTTTGCAAGAGCATCTATTCTTTCCTTCATTTGAGGCCTTTCCTCATCTGTGGCATTAGGCAACTTATCAGTTAAGTCTTGCCATTTTTCTATAAGTTTGCTATGTTCCCTTTTTATAAGAGCTTCTGCTCTCCATTCAGCTTCTTCCTCTTCTTGCAGTTGTTTCTTTGTTTTCTTGACTACCACAGCCTCAGATCTTAGCTTCTTTGGGACTCTGCTCAGAGATAAATCTGTTGGCTTGCCTGCAGCCCTTGTCCTTTTGAGTATATCAACTACTGGAGCCTTCTTGGCTTTGATAGCTGCCTCTTTCTCAGCAGCCTTCTTAGCTTTTTCTTCAGCTCTTTTCTTCTTTGCTTCCTCAGCTTGGGCTTTCTTTTCAGCTGCTTTAGCTTTCCTCTCTTGCTTCAATTGTTCTTCCTTGCTAGCTTTCTGAGCTTCTAATTCTTTCATTCTTTGAGCTGACTGAGCTGCAGCTATGTCCATCTGACGTTTCTCCTCTTGTAGCTCTTTGAGCCTAGCTTCTCTTTTGGCTAGCTCAGAGGATGACATAGGCGCTTTTACTGATTTTTGTGCAGCTTCTTCTGCATCCAATTTCTTTGCAAGACTTTTAGCCTGCTCTGTCTCCCACTCTAACTGCTGCTTCTGACTTAGGAGCTGAGTTCTCAGACCAATGGGCAGATCATCAGTTATATCCTCAGGCACATTCCTTGATCCAGACATCTGCATAGGTGAGATAGGATAAAGAATAGATAAGAGATAGTCCTATTGCAGAGAAAACAGGAATATTTGGCCATTTTTGGATGTTTTTAGGAGAGTTTCACAAGTCATCTCATGCTACCTGACTTAGCTACCTGACACTCAGGTGAGATAAATTGTGTAACTCAGGTGGGGTAGCAGAGCAACCTAGGTTTATCGAATCTTGCTGACATTTGAGAATTCTGGACAATGAGTTGCAAGAAATCGTTCTAGAGAATAAAGGTACATCATCTCTACCTAATTCCACAACTAAAAGCTACTCGAGAGCTTGGGATTCGCATTAAGGCGGAAACCACCCTAGTTCCGTGAAGAACAGCTCGAGGAGACTTACATTTGGAATTTTGATTGGAGATGAAGGCGCGAAAACAATCAGAAGAGCTTTGGGAAGCTTCGGAAAGAGCGAAGATCGTCGGAGAAGCGCACGATCGTTGAGAATCAGATGGCGGCGATGGGCGCAAGGGCACTGAGACTCTGACGAGGGTTTAGCGCGAACCGTTACAGAGATGGGTTTTTATATCCCGAGTGGCCCTGTGGCACCTGAGGGTCAGCTAGAATGCTACCTGAGGCTCAGGTAGGATAGAAAAAATTGAGCTGAGCTCCAGACTTAGGGATTTTCTCCGGAATTTTGAATGTGTTCAGCTGAGACTCATGTGGAAGACTCAGCTGACAAGGTTTTCAATAGGATTACCAGAGAGAACTTAAAGATAAGAGATGAAAGCAATAGAGAGAATTTCTTTTCAAACGCAGCTTGCCAAACGATCAACCAATACAAAGCTAAAGCTGTGTTGAATTGAAATAGATGGTAAGATCCAACTTATCTAACCCAATGGTGAATCCATGAGTTCAATAAGATGCAAAATCAGCATGGTATCTATAAGACCTTAACTCACCTGAGGTACAACCGAGACTCAGGTGGCTGACTCATGTAGAATGCAGAGAATGAAAAACCAGAAATGCAATCATGTATACACGTGTATCATCATTTCCTCACTGCACATTCGAGATATCCATGATATTTAGCTCATGCCTGAGGGTACAGAACCTATTTTCATCTAAAGGCTTGGTGAAAATATCAGCTAGCTGGGCTTCGGTTCTAACATGGCACAGTTGGATATCTTTCTTCTCTACATGGTCTCTTAGAAAGTGGTGTCTCACTTCTATGTGTTTGGATCTCTGGTGTTGGACAGGGTTGTTGGCTAACTTGATTGCACTTTCATTGTCACAGAAGAGGGGTACTTGAGAAATAGATATGTTAAAATCCTTCAAGGTCTGCCTCATCCATAACAATTGAGCACAACACCCACCAGCTGCTATGTATTCGGCTTCTGCTGTGGACAGGGCTACTGAATTTTGTTTCTTGGAACTCCAGGACACAAGGGAACGCCCTAGAAATTGGCATGTACCTGAGGTGCTTTTTCTGTCAACCTTACACCCGGCATAATCACTATCTGAATAGCCTACAAGCTCAAATGGTGCACCCTTAGGATACCATAGACCAAACCCAGAGGTATGAATCAAATATCTCAGTATTCTACGAACAGCAGTGCGATGAATGTCCTTAGGATCAGCTTGAAAACGTGCACACATGCAAACACTCAACATTATATCAGGTCTAGATGCACATAAATACAACAAGGAACCTATCATAGACCTATACTCCTTCTGATCAGTGGACTTACCTTGTTGGTTCAGATCAAGATGAGCATTTGTTTGCATGGGAGTAGATATTGACTTAGCTTTGTCCATGTCAAACTTCTTGAGGATGTCCTTGGCAAACTTCTCTTGAGAGATGAAAGTTCCCTGCTTGAGTTGTCTGATTTGTAGCCCTAGGAAGAACTTCAGCTCTCCTACCATGGACATCTCAAACCTTTTTATCATCATCTTGCTGAACTCATCACTTAGCACACGGTTAGTACTTCCAAATATTATGTCATCGACATATATTTGGCATACAAATAAGTCCTTGCCTTTAACTTTAGTAAAGAGTGTAGTATCAACAAGCCCAATTTTGAAACCATTATGTATAAGAAACTCCTTTAGGGTATCATACCAAGCACGAGGGGCTTGTTTGAGACCATATAAAGCTTTGTGGAGAACATATACATGATGGGGTCTTTTTGGATCTTCAAAACCAGGGGGCTGTTCTACATACACAAGTTCAGCAAGCTTACCTTGGAGAAAGGCACTCTTGACATCCATTTGATAAAGCTTGATGTTGTGATGATTTGCATAAGCTAAAAGTATCCTGATAGCTTCAAGTCGAGCTACAGGTGCAAAGGTCTCACCAAAATCCAAGCCTTCTATTTGAGTGTAGCCTTGAGCAACCAATCTTGCCTTGTTCCTTACCACTTGGCCTGTAGAATCTTGCTTGTTGCGAAAGACCCACTTTGTTCCTATAACATTGTGATCCTTGGGTCTTTCAACAAGTGACCAGACTTCATTTCTCTCAAATTGATTCAGCTCTTCATGCATAGCATTGATCCAATCTGAGTCAGACAGAGCTTCTCCTACATTTTTAGGCTCAATGGTGGAAACAAAAGAGTAGTGAGCACAAAAGTTAGCAATACGAGAACGAGTAGTCACTCCCCTATTAATGGCACCAATGATTTGGTCTACAGGGTGATCCTTCTGCAGCCTGCTGATCACAGGGGGTTCTTGGTCAGCTGCCTGAGTCACAGCTGGAAGTGGGTCAGCTGGGTGTATCTGTGACTCAGTTGGCTCTTCCTGAGACTCAGCTGGGTGCATGGAGGCTTCTGAGTCCAATAGATCATTAGCTGGGTTGTACTCGAACTCAATGCCATTGACTTCATCCTGCTCATCAGCTGGGTCAGGTAGGTTTGTAACTCCAGATGAAGCTTGCTCCTCAACTTGGGGCCTGACTTCACCTGTTGACTTGTGAAGTATATCTACCTTCCCTGAAATATCATTAGCAACTTGCCCATCTTGTGAGCCGTTAGATTCATCGAATGTCACATCTACAGCTTCTTCAACAACCTTGGTGTTGGTGTTAAAGACTCTGTAGGTGTGAGATTCTGAGCTATATCCAACAAATATTCCTTCATCGGATTTGGATTCAAATTTAGAGAGACGTTTGCCTTTCTTCAAAATATAGCACTTACAACCAAATACTCTGAAGTAGGAGACGTTTGGCTTCTTGTTGGTCAGCTGCTCATAAGGTGTCTTCTTTAGGAGTGGGTGGAGATATAGTCTATTGATGTTGTGGCAGGCAGTATTCACAGCTTCAGCCCAAAACCTTGCTGGTGTTTTGTACTCACTCAGCAGTGTTCTTGCCATCTCTATCAGAGTCCTGTTTTTCCTCTCCACCACTCCATTCTGCTGAGGTGCATAGGGACCAGAGAACTCATGCTTAATCCCATGCTTGTCCATGAAAGCTTCAACTCTTGAGTTCTTGAATTCTGTCCCATTGTCACTTCTCACTGCCTTCAAGTTGATGTTCCATTCATTTTGAACTCTGACAATGAGGTGCTTGAACCTTTTGTATACCTGTGACTTGTCCTTCAAGAAAAATACCCAAGTGAAACGTGACAAGTCATCTACAACAACAAAACCATACTTGTTACCTCCAATGCTCTCATATGTAGTTGGACCGAACAGATCAATGTGTATGAGATCGAATGGAGAAGTGGTGGTCATGATGTTCTTGGGTGGATGAGGGCTTCCAACTTGCTTTCCAGCCTGACAAGCACAGCATGGCTTGTCTTTGTTGAATTGGATCTGCTTCAGGCCTAGGACATGTTCTTCTTTACTGAGTTTGTTAAGCAGCCTCATCCCCACATGACCTAGCCTCCTGTGCCACAGCCAGCCTAACTGAGCTTTGACTATAAGGCAACATGGCACAGCTGCTTCTTGATCCTGAAAATCTACAAGATATAGCTTATCTACTCGATAGCCTTTGAAAACTTGTGAGTCATCTGTTAGTTTCTGAACATAGACCTCTTTAGGATAAAATGTGACTTTCATTCCAGCATCACATAATTGAGAAACAGATAAGAGATCATATGAAATAGACTCAACAAGCATTACTTCAGTAAGTGAATGTTCCTGAGATATAGCAATTTTACCACAACCCAATACCTTGCCTCTTGAATCATCAGCATAGTTGACATACTTGCAAGGAAGGTTATCTTTTCTTATCTCAGAGAACTGCTCTTTGCCTCCAGTCATGTGCTGTGTGCAGCCACTATCCATGACCCATTTTGTTCCACTGGAGGCAGAGCCCTGCACGATTAGTTCCGAGACTTAGGAACCCAAATAGCTTTGGTTCCCAAGTTAGCAGGTCTCTTACTGTAAGCATCAATAGCAGGAATAAGATTAACATTAGGGTTCTTAGCAGCTATAGCCTTAGAAAGCTTAGAGAACCTCTGAATCTTTCTCAGATTCTTATCTCCTGCAAACTCAGACGGAAGGGTTAGCAAATTTGCATTGCACCTGAGTGAGCTACCTGAGTTACAGGTGGCTTTCCCTGACTTCGGTACCCAACCGAGTGAGTCACCTGAGACACAGGTGACTACTGACTTTGGTACCCAAATGCTTGGTACCTTCTTGTACCTACTCCAGGGTCCAACATATATTGCCTCAGGTTTGCCCTTTTTCCCTGTCTTAAGCACATAGCTTGGATTAGAGGGAATTTTCACATAACCACCTGTCTTTCGATGGTTTCCTGCAAGAGAGTTAGTATCATATTTCCCTTTCTGAGGAACAAAGTGATTCTGCAAGTATTTCTTGTTAGTAGCAGAGGGAATATATGAAGACTTGTTCTTTACAAGTGCAGGAGAGAAACCAAGTCCCCTTGTACCATTATTCTTTAGTACTAAGGTGGACTGAAGCCTAGCAAAGTTCTGCATGCCTATGTTAGCACTGCATAGGCCTATTCTCATGAGCCTTTTTAGCTCTTCATGCTCCTCCTTGAGCTCATTGTACTTTGCTGCATCAACAGAGTTAGTAGCAGTTGAAGTGCTTGATTCACTGGGTGAATCTACAACAAACACTGTACTAGAAGTAATAGCATTGATGCGAGATGCACAGTTTAAACAAGTTTCTATAACAGTAGGAGGATTTGCATCAGGTGTAACAGCAGTGCAAGATGAGTAAGTTTCTTTGAGTTTATCATGCTCAGAGATTAGGAGCTCATGTGATAGCTTAAGTTTGTTTTGAGCTTCCTGCAATAAGTAAACCTCCTCATCAAGATCTGCCTTAGCATCTTGTGCATTATCAAGGGACACCTGCATGTCAGTTAGTTTGTCCCTGAGAGAGATGTTTTCTTTTCTCTCTTTCCTAAGGAGCTTCTCTGTCCTGTCAAGAATGTCCATTAGTTGAGCATAATCAGGGAAGTCATCCTCAGTCATTACCTTGCTGCCTTTAGCCATGAGGCATAGGGCTGGAGTCTCGGCATGTGTAGGATCTGCATCCTTGTCGAAGAGAGAGTCTGACTCGGGTGCGCAGCTGAGTGACCTAACTGAGTCTTCTCCTGGCTCAGTAGGGCTGCTGAGTGATCCACCTGAGACACAGATGGCTAACCCAGCAAGCTCAGTTTCTTCCTCTGACTCCTCCTCTGACTCTGAGTCATCTGAGACCCAGGCTTGTCCCACATAAGCTCTGGCAGCAGAGGTCTTCTTCTTTCTGAAGGTGGGAGGCTTCCCTTCTTTGTACTTCTTCTTGACAATGATCTCCTTCTTCTTGTACTTGCCATCCTCTTGTCTCTTGCTCTTTTTGGGACAATCAGCAATGAAATGTCCTGAGTCACCACACTCAAAACACTTCTTGTCACTGAGTTGCTTCTTCCCTTTGAATCTATCAGCTGAGCCTGAGAACTTCTTCCTTCGATAGAACTTTCTGAAGTTCCGAGTAAGCATGGCAAGCTCATTCTCCTCATCAGTGGACATCTCTTCATCTGGATCTTCTTCTTCATCACTTGAGTCCCTGTGAGTGGCCACTGCCTTGAGAGCTATGTCCTTGTTCTTCCCAGAGGTGATAGCATGCTTTTTGGAGTGGTTTAGCTCCATCTCATGAGTGAGCATCCTACCAAGGACATCTGTGGGCTTTAATCTGTCAAAGCCATCCTTTTCTTTCATCATCAGACGCAGAGTGTGATAAGGCTTGGGAAGCACAAAGAGGAACTTCTTGATCACATCTCCATCTTCCACTCTGTTGGACCCAAGGGCTTTCAGCTGGTTAGTGATCATGGTAAGTCTTGTGAAGATGGAATTGATGTCCTCTCCAGGTTGGTAATGGAAGTTGTCAAGTTCATGCTCCAGCACATCTTTCTTGGACCTCTTCAACGTGTCACTACCTTCATAGATAGCCTGAAGTGTGAACCATATATCTCTGGCTTCCTCAAAGGTGCAGACACGGTTGAAGTCATGCTCTTGCAGTCCCATATAGATAGCATTGGCAGCTCTAGCATTGTTCTTGATGCTGATCTTCTCTTGATCAGTGGGATTGCTCTCATCAACCACATCAAGACCTGTTGTGACAATCTTCCATACATCTGGGTCAAGTGCAGTAAGATGCATTTGCATCTTCCGCTTCCAAAAGGCATAATTAGTACCATCAAACATAGGAACTCTACCCTCATAGTTCGACATCCTTTAGACTCTGGCTGTTAGGCCAATTATGAGCAACGAGGCTCTGATACCACTTGAAAGGGATCTCAGGAGTCGACTAGGGGGGGGGTGAATAGGTCGGCTCTAGAAATTAAAATGCCTAATGGGTTTCTCTTCTGGAGATAGGTCAATCCTAGAAAAAATATATGCAACTGATGCAAGTAACTGAGACTCAGCTAGATATATCAGATAAACACCAGACACTCAGATAGTAAACTCAGCTGATGTAGAGCAAGTTATATTTAGAGCTAACTGAGTCTCAGGTGTGAGAGTCAGGTGAGTGCATCAGATGATGTGAACATGAAAGGTACTAGCTTTAGCAGGAGCTAACTGAGTCTCAGGTGAGGAAACTCAGTTAGTGTGCAACAAATAAAGGTGCTCTAGTGATCTAAGCATACATAGATATCAGAATAAGTAAGAGCAGATCACAAGACAGAAAGTAAAGCACACAATGATTTATTTTACCGAAGTTCCTACTTCTTGCGAAGCAGTACGTCTCCGTTGAGGAAGCTGTTCTCACAGCCGGCACCAAAACGTGCTCTTTCCTCGAGTACCTTTCTTGTGTGGAATCCTTTTGATCTTGCCGCAGCAAGACAGGCAGACCCGAATCGCCCTCACAGACTCTTGGTGGCAGCCACACAAGACTTGGCTTGCTCACCAACTCCAAGAGCACTCCCACTCTTGGAGGAACCAGTACCTCGAATGCTACACCTGAAGGACTAAGAAACTCTCTCTTATGATGGATGCACGCAGGCAACACTCACTTGGAGACCTAGAGCACTATCTTTCTCAACAGGTTGCTATCAGGTTAGAGGCAAAGGTTAGGTAAAGGTTCTAAGGTTGAAAACCTCCCCAGGTTCCCTATTTATAGGGTCCCTGGCAGCTAGCCGTTACCCTCATGCCACGTCAGATAAAGAGCCACCAGACCTAACCTGTCTGAGACTCAGCTAACATGCACCTCTGGTAACCTACTAGCCGCGGCTGAGCTACCCACCTGAGTCTCAGATGCCAAACTCAGGTGGACTCGGTTGCCTCAGGCAGCACCTGAGCACAACTCTGGCCGGCTCACTACAAGCCTCCAACTGACCAGAGAGAAATGGCCTCGCCACAGTCCCTGACCAGCTCGCTTAGACCCTTGGCACTGGTTCCAAGCTTCTTCACTGAAGACGACTGCCCTTGAAGACGCACAGCGAACCCTTGGTCCAGATCCACCATCTTCCTAGCTCCTCCAGGACTTATCAAGCTTGCATTCACGGCCCTTGAACTCCATCAAGTAACCATCACCTCGCTTGCCCTCGAGCACAGCCTCGGCTTCTTCGCAACTGTGCCTCAGGAACCTAGCTCAGCTGGTCCTTCTGACCTTCCCAGTTCCTTGCTCTTTTTAGGGCTCATCATCAACAGTTGTCTCGCTTCAGCTTTCACCTGTCCATCTAATCCCTGTTCACACTCATTGCAAAACATTAGACACAGGTGAGGATTGCCAATAACCATCAAAACCAAACTCTGGGGCAAGATAGCCATCCTCCCAAGCTCCATGGGAGTGGATGCACTTTCAAGATTCTCACCAAAAATCAGCCTGTTCGACCCCAGAATCGACCATTATTTGAATCGTTTGACCCTCAAGGTCATTCCTTCGCTCCGAACGGTGTTCCGACAAGAGCAGGATCGGAAATCACACACGGCGGCCGTTTCAGGGCAACGTGTGAACCACTGCGTGGAGGATGGTGAACAGTAGATTCTCACCAAAAATCAGCCCGTTCGACCCCCTGAATCGACCATTATTTGAATCGTTTGGCCCTCAAGGCCATTCCTTCACTCCGAACGGTGTTCCGACAAGAGCAGGATCGGAAATCACACACGACGGCCGCTTCAGGGCAACGTGTGAACCACTGCGTGGAGTATGGTGAACAGTATATTCTCACCAAAAATCAGCCCGTTCGACTGTCACGGCCCCGGAATCGCATATGACTAGGGGAACGAACAGTCGCCAAGGACCGAAGGCATCCGTCGACCGGGTGGCACGGTACCTGCGCCGTACGCACCACAGTGGAGGGATCCGACACCCGACCCCACCGTGGGTCGAGCCGGCCGGAAGCGACTGGGCTTCCCAGAGCCACATTCAATTCCACGGGTCGTGTGAAGGTCTAGAGTCGTTCACGAACGCTACCGTGCAGAGTAGAGTCGGAGGAGCCCGGCGGTTCTACCCACACCCTAACCTAGCTCGAAGCTAGTGGGTCGCTCGAAAGCCCGGTAGAACCCACCCACACCCTGCCTGGCCGGCACAGCATCACAGCCAGCGGGTCACTCAACCGAGTTCTCGCTCAACAAAGTAACACAAGGAACGGCCGTAGTCCTTCACGACTAACCCATATACTTCATATCATACACGCAGGGTATATGGGCAGTCTTGGGAAAACAACTTGAATATCACAACAAAACACTACGAAATAGAACTACGATATTTGTCCACATCGGACTAGCTATTACAATATTGAAAGCATATCCGAGTACGGAGTTTAAGCAACAGCGGAAACAGTAAAGGTGTCCCACAGCGACATGAGAGCCGCTGATTAACAGTTTAACAAAACAGGTTCCCCGAACCAAATAACCAACCAAGGCAGACCAACAAACTAGACATCGTCGAAGAATTCCTCGACCACTGGCTCACCTGCAATGATCTAGGAAAGCCCTAGGTGAGTACAAAGTACTCGCAAGACTTAATCGTGCTTGATTAGATGTCCTAAGCATACTAGTATAGCGGGGATTAAACATGATGCGGGAATATAAGTAACAAGATCAAATTACATCAACCACTCTCACATCAAAATATGAATATGTCCTACAATCCAACATTTCCAAAATATCTCTACCAGGGGGTGTGATGGCAACCTCATGTCACATGTAAGTCTCAATGTACAATATGGGGCACAACGGCCAATATGGGGCACAACGGCCAATATGGGGCACAACGGCCAATATGGGGCACAACGGCCAATATGGGGCACAACGGCCAATATGGGGCACAACGGCCAATATGGGCATGGACAGGGTCCCATCACCACCACACCTCAATTTTTAATCTCTCGGACCGTCACCGGCAGCCGATCCCGAGTGTAGTCAGGGCCCTATCCCTTGGAGGTTGCAAGGCCCCAAGGGACTCGGGTTGCCTCAACCTACACCCCGGCATCGCTGTCGCTAACGTCCACGTGTGACAAGAGTAGTTAACCACATGGAGTCTCCTCAGGGTTGGTATCGCGACGGTCTCACTTCCTTACTTCTGGTCGCAACATGCTCCTTTAATGATACCAACGGTTATCCATGGGCCACTTTCCCTTCGACTCTCACATCTCACTTAAATGGGTTCAAATATTTAATATCTCAATTGACTTCAACCACAATTTGACATGTCACCAAACAGACCCTAGCATGCTAGTTCATAACCAAGATAACCATATTCATCATACGACGAGATAAGCAGATATTGAATAATAAAAGAGTGCAACAAGCTCTGCTTGCCTTCGTAGAACTGCTCCTGGTCTTGCGTGTAGTCGTGAGCTTGCGGGTCTCCTTCTTCGACGTCTAGTGTAAGAAGATCGAGTATTTGGAATAAGTGCTCACAGAACAACCAGCATGTATGCATGAAGATAATGCAACTAATAAATGATTAATTAGGTGCTGGTGTTAGGTTTAGGTTGGCGAAGAGGACTCGCGATAGTCTCGTGAACATCTTAGGTTTGCCCTAACGCACATGCAAGCTAAATACTTAATCGAATACAAGTTAGGGTTTGTAAACTCTCACTCAAGTTGGAAAGGCATGAAGCCAAACTTATTTGCCGTGAAAGTGCTCTGGAATACTAACCTAACGCCGCTGGAATCACTCCATTCGGAGTTACGGGCAAGAAGTTATGGTGGATCGACCCTAGGGTTTAACGGGGCTCGACGAATAAGGGGTTAACACCTAAAATGTATCATGCATGTACTCTTACTGGGATTTTAGTGGTTCCATGTTATAGAACACCTCACAAGGATTCCAGAAAGGTGCAATTTGTCGAGATCGGAGTTAGGGTCGAAAACCTAGGGTTTACGGGGCCTCGACGACCACTAAACTTCTACCCTAGATAACAGTGTGTGCATGTGCTCAAATTAAGATTTTGATTCAGCCATCTTGTAGAGTTTTTCACAAGGATTCCAAATATATAAAAATATTCAAATTTGGCCGAGTGGTTTAAAAGTTATGGCCATTTCAATTTTATTCAAAATTCTGCCCCTCAACTAACCCTAACCCTAATTGCTAACTCACCCGAAACCTACCCCGACCGAGTCCCTGTTCTTACGCGTACCCGAGAAGCCACTCGGAAATCTGACTCACTTATCCGAGTCAGCAGGAGCGGGACCCATCTGTCATTCGGTCTGGTACTCGGGAGCCAACCAAAACACGCCACGCGCCCACCCTCACTCTCTCTTACTTCTCTCTCTCGTTCCCGACTGAGCTGAGGCCGGCGGCGAGGTCCCAACGGCGGAGGCTCGCCGGAGCTAAGCTCCAGGACGCGGGGGTGCTCGGATCTACTCGTGGGTTACACCTGGAGCATGAGAAGCTCACCCTGAGCTCGGATCTGGACTCGGCGAGGACTGAGGAAGTCGGGGAGGTAGTCGGCGACGGGGACCGGCGGCGGGGGCTCTCGGAGGTCGACGTCGGAGAGGTTCCAGTCGGAGATCTGCGAAGGAAAGCGGTCAGGGAGGTGGAGAAGAAGAAGGGGAGGCTCTAGGGCTAGAGAATGGAAGCAAGGGCGCACTGGAGCCGGCGTTAGAGCTCACCGGAGCTTCTGGTCGGCCGCGGGGACGAAGACGGTGGCAGGGAGCCTCCGCGGTGGATCTGGAAAATAGGAAGAGGGGAAATGTGAGGGAGATCGTGGGTGAGCTCGGGGGTGGAGTGAATCGACTCGGGGCTCACTGGATCCGGTGGAATTCCTCACCGGAGACGCTGTCGGAGTCGGGGAGGGAGCTCGGAACAATGGGAAATCGGCGAGCTAGGGTTTCCAGAAAAGGGAAAGGAGTGGATGGAGAAAAGGGCTGGTCGGGGCGCGGCTTAAATACGGCGGCGAGGGCTCGGACCGCTGGTCGGGCACCGCCCACGCCGGCGAGTGCTCGGGCGAGGCGTGGACGAAGGGGTCCCGACAGGCGGGCCCGGGCGCGCGGGAGTGAGAGGAGGGAGAGGCTGACGGGCGGGGCCCTGCTGTCAGCGAGAGCGGAGGGGCGCGGGCGCGCGCGCGGGGTAGCTGGGCCGGCCGAGGCGGCCCGTTAGGCCTCGGCCTGGTCTGTTAGGGTTTAGGTTTCATCTTTTTCTTTTTCTTTTTCTCCTGATCACCCCTCTCGTTATTTTATGTACAATTTCTTCTCCAATTGACTTGAAATTTTTACCAGGCCCTCATAATATTATTCTTGAGCTACTGTATAAGTTTGAACTCAATTGGAGTTGATTTGAATAGGGGTCCAGTACAACTCTAGGGTTTTGACCTAATCGGCAATTTGAACTGCGACTAGGGTGTAGGGTTCTCTAAAAATTCTCAAACTTTGTATGGGGCTAGTATTCACCATTTCATGTCCATTTCCAAAGTTTGAGGCATTTCCAACCAACCTAGCTTATCCATCTACTAAACCCTAGTTTCTCGGACTTTAGGGTTTGTCCTCGGAAATCCAATTCAAGTTATGATTTCATGGGGGTTTTGGAATACTTTTAGGTGGTGAATGTTGGGAAAGTTGGAAAGGGGAATTCACTGGTGGGACCCACTGGACCCACCCCCTTATTAGGGCTTTTATCGAGGTTCGACACTTCAAATAAATTGATTGGTGTTAATTTCCACAAATTGAGTTTTCAAGGATGAGATATGCACATATTCTATAGTTTTAATTGCATTGATTGGTGTTTGCAACTATTCCCACCGAGGATGAAATATTTACGTATTCGACAATACATCAATACATTGTTTCAAAAGTTTACAAGTGTGGGGTGGAGGGGATGCCATGTATGCATGAGATGCAATAAACCTTAATCAAGATTTGGGACTTACATCGACCCCCAGAATCGACCATTATTTGAATCGTTTGACCCTCAAGGCCATTCCTTCACTCCGAACGGTGTTCTGACAAGAGCAGGATCGGAAATCACACACGGCGGCCGTTTCAGGACAACGTGCGAACCACTGCGTAGAGGGTGGTGAACAGTAGATTCTCACCAAAAATCAGCCCGTTCGACCCCTTGAATCGACAATTATTTGAAACCTTTGACCCTTAAGGCCATTCCTTCACTCCGAACGGTGTTCCGACAAAAGCAGGATCGAAAATCACACACGGCGGCCGTTTCAGGGCAACGTGCGAACCACTGCGTGGAGGATGGTGAACAGTAGATTCTCACCAAAAATCTGCCCGTTCGACCCCCAGAATCGACCATTATTTGAATCGTTTGACCATCAACGCCATTCCTTCACTCCGAACGGTGTTCTAACAAGAGCAGGATCGCAAATCACACACGGCGGCCGTTTCAGGACAACGTGCGAACCACTGCGTAGAGGGTGGTGAACAGTTGATTCTCACCAAAAATCAGCCCTAGAACCACCACTCCCCACATCTCTCCTCACGACGTAGCGTGCTTGGTAGAAATACGAGCGGCGCCCCTGGATCCGCCTTGAAGTCTCAATCCGCGAGCCCATTTTGCACGATATTAAGAAATTCCGGAGGCTTACTCTGTGTCCAACGGGGCAACACAGACATGCTTGCGCCAGTCGGCCCGTTCGACCCCCAGAATCGACCATTATTTGAATCGTTTGACCCTCAAGGCCATTTCTTCGCTCCGAACGTGATGCGCCAAGAGCAGGATCGGAAATCACACACGGCGGCCGTTTCAGGGCAACGTGCGAACCACTGCGTGGAGGATGGTGAACAGTAGATTCTCACCAAAAATCAGCCCGTTCGACCCCAGAATCGACCATTATTTGAATCGTTTGACCCTCAAGGCCATTCCTTCGCTCCGAACGGTGTTCCGACAAGAGCAGGATCGGAAATCACACACGGCGGCCGTTTCAGGGCAACGTGTGAACCACTACCTGGAGGATGGTGAACAGTAGATTCTCACCAAAAATCAGCCTGTTCGACCCCCTGAATCGACCATTATTTGAATCGTTTGGCCCTCAAGGCCATTCCTTCACTCCGAACGGTGTTCCGACAAGAGCAGGATCGGAAATCACACACGACGGCCGTTTCAGGGCAACGTGCGAACCACTGCGTGGAGTATGGTGAACAGTAGATTCTCACCAAAAATCAGCCCGTTCGACTGTCACGGACCCGGAATGGCATATGATTCGGGGAACGCGAAGTCGCCAAGGACCGAAGGACT
This sequence comes from Stipa capillata, assembly GCA_019208055.1. Lineage (NCBI taxonomy): Eukaryota > Viridiplantae > Streptophyta > Magnoliopsida > Poales > Poaceae > Stipa > Stipa capillata. Next base: position 20,354 of record JAGXJF010002212.1, read on the forward strand.
CGTCAGCCCGGTGGCACGGTACCTGCGCCGTACGCACCAAGACGGAACGATCCAACACCCGCCACTGACGAGCCGGCCGGAAGCGACCAATCTTCCCAGAACCACATACGATTCCGCAATCCGGTGAAGGTTTAGAATCGTTCCCAATTACTACTAGGGAAAACAAGGTCGGAGGAGCCCGGCGATTCTACCCACACCCTAACCTAGCTCGGAAGCTAGTGGGTCGCTCGGAAGCCCGGTAGAACACGCCCACACCCTGCCTGGCCGGCACAGCATCTTAGCCAGCGGGTCACTCAACCAACACCTGCTCGACTCAGTAGAAAATGGTACGGCCCCGATCCTTCACGGCATACCCAAAACGCTTCATATCATACACGCATTGCGTAAGGGCAGCCTGGAATTAACAACTTGGATATCATCACAAAGCTCTACAATATGATATTACTACTAACAGTCCACGATGGGACACCATATTACATCAGTCGGTTTTCACCGGAAACATATCCGAGTACGGAGAAACTTAACAACAGCGGAAGCAAAATAATGAGTCCCACAGTGGCTTAGTGACCGCTGAACAAAAACTACGACCTATCCCATAGATCGACTAACTAACCGAGGAAACATCAATTCTCAAGCATCATCGAAATAGTCCTCAACCCCCGGCTCACCTGCATGCTCCAGGAATAACCTGGGTGAGTACGAATGTACTCGCAAGACTTATCCGTGCTTGATTAAATGTCCTACTCATACTAGTACAACACAATTAAACATGAATGCTTCTCAGAGTAACAATATACAAACTAAGAATGTAACATTAACCAGATGAATTTGAGACAAGCTAAGTAACAAATTTAATTCAGGGTGCAACATACCACAACCAATTTACCACGAAATCAAATCATCAAATCCAAATCCATCGGGGTAGCCCATGAGTCCAATCCAAATCCATTCATTAAACATTATCCAATCCAATTAGGGCAGCCCCTAAATCAAATCCAATCGATCCATCATACACACATATTCATTTACTCTCTCGGACCGTTACCGGCAGACGATCACCCTGAGTGCAAGGAATGCCTTAACCCTTGAGGATAGCTAGTCGCCCAAGGGTCTCAGTCTTACATCGAATACACCCCAGCATCGCTGTCGCTAACGTCCACGCGTGACAAGGGGAGTGTTCACAATGGAGTCACCTCAGGGTTGGTATCGCGAAAAACACTTCCTTCACCTGATCGCATTCATTCTACCAAATGATACCAACTTTATCCATGTGACACTTTCCCTTCGGCTCTCACATCTCCCCTTAGTAGGTTCAAATGATTATCTTCTCAGATTTACTTCAACCAATAGCACACATATCACAACTCATACCCTAGCATGCTAGTTCGACGTAGGACTTAACCACAATTTCTAATCATTATACTAGCAGTAACAAATGGAAAGATATTATATACATATATACTGAACAAGTAAATAGGGTGCAACAAGCTCTGCTTGCCTGGGAGCCGGGGAAGTACGGGGGAGCATGCGGGAGAACTTCAGAATACTCGAAACACCGGTAAGAAGCAAGCGACCTCTAAAAAAAGGGAAAAAGCAACCCTAAGAACTAATTCGAAAAGGACGAAGATGCATGAATGCCAGCGATATGGATGCAACTACGGTGGATTAAGATAAAGTACACAAGTACATAAATGGGTAGGTGTTGATTCTAAATTTTGGGTTTAGTTTTAGTTATGATATAGCTTTAATCATGGATGGATCTAAAACATGGATGCATGCATGGAATATTGTATGCAACTAAAGAGAAGGACTTTCCTCCATCAATTAGGGTTAGGTCTCAATTGATCGATTTCGTTGTTGTAGGTGAGAACATGGAGTCGCGATTAATACGGATGCATTCGATTGTTGAGATAGTCAACTAAGATGGATGTGTAACACGATAGTACGATTATATACCAGTACTTAGACGAGTTATGACGTTAGTCATTTTAATCTTTACTGTTAAGCTAGATTCGCTAGTATCTATGTATTTAGAGGTTGTATGCATTTTCTACGAGTTCTTCAGATTTAATCAAATTTAGCATTTCCGGTCTTCTTCTCAGGAAGGAAATAGCATGCCAATGATCCTCACCCCCAATTGGAATTGCTTTACGAAAGGTGTCAGGTGTACATGGTAATTAGTATGATAAGCATTAGTGCTTAACTGGGTTCTCAAGAGCGCGATTAGGAATTCAGGGAGGCACGTATAGTAACCATGTGCTAGTTATAAGGAACTAAGTGGCAACTACTTAACTTTGATTAGTGCTTAACTACAAACTTGGCATGTAAGTTTAAATGGTCATTCCTATAGCAGTTGATGAAGGACTAACGGTTATGAGTACAATTACTAGTTACTAGAGCCATCGTTGAATTGATATGTCTAAACCTTACTTATGACTAATGGTCGCGCTCATGAATTGAACCAGTAACCCTTAGTTTATTAATGAAACTAGTTATTGACTAAAGTTGTGCTCAACCAGACATATGCTTAACTGATGAAGCTAACATTAGCACATGGGTTGCATCTGAACCGGTGTATAGTAATAGAGTCAAGTGTGATTGTCAGGGGAAGTTAAGCATGAAATTACAACTAGGTGGAGTCAAGTGTCTAGTGGTCAACTGGGTCAGACGGGGCATCGGCTATGTGCTTAGCATTGCTTATTTACCTGAAGTAGTTAAGTATATTGATTCCAACTGACTTTCATCAATGCATCAATTAAACAGCATCTCACTAGATTGGTTCACTAACCATGGTCATTCCTAATAACGCACTACCGAGTCTTTCCTTTCATCAACTAGGTTTGATGACCATCGAACTAATCGTTGCAGCAAGGTGTCTGTCGGTCCAACTAGGGTTTCATCAATACTTGTAGGCTGCCATGAATCTAGCTGATGATCACAAGTCATACATGAATACCTGAGTTGTTAATTGATTGATTATTGCTATTGCTCAGCGCATAGAGCATGACCAAACTTTTGTCGCTAACTAATAAGCATGTTGATTATGGGTATGTCGGGAAGCGTCAATCTGTCCTACTAGCAACCCATCGTAGTTACTACCGCCGTCAACATTTAATTTACGTTCTTACTCAAGGTGCCATTAACTTCTCAATTACATTGGAAGGATTATCAATTTATCCTAACTACTCATCGCTACCAGTGATGCCAACGTTAATTAGGTTGCCTTGAGCTATCAGTAGCTTCATCTACCCTAGCAGCCGGCCATCTCAACCATTTGTAATTTGCACTAGTAAAATACTAATTAACGGCGTTAAGCATCAACTAACTACAACATTATAAGTTGGACCTTTACAGCATATACACATGTTTCAGATTCTCTTTTAATTAGTTCACTAACTGGAGAACACCTTAACTAACATGGATTACCTAATCGGATCAACATTTAGCACAACCAATGCACTGATGAAGCTCGAATTCAACAACAGAGAAATGGGGAAAAGGTGAAATGGCGCTTGCTTGCTGGACATCTCACCCAAGGATAGGCGGCAGCGGGGCCAGCAGTCCCGTCGGAGGCAGCGGCGCCGTGGCTTGGATCCGGGGCGGGACTGAGGCAGCAGCACGGAGAGCTGGGCGGCGGCGGTGGTTGCTGATGGCGGCAGCGCGACAGAGAGCGGGCGGAGCCGGGGGAGGCGAGCTCGGGCGCGGAGGGTGACGGCGCGGCGCGGCCCCCGGAGCTCCGGCGCGGCAGGCGAGCCGAGGCGCGGTAGCTGGGAGGGCTCGAGGGCGGCGCTCCGGCGCTCGGTCCCGTGGGCAGAGCTTGAGGGCGGGCGGCACTGATGGGGGAAATGCGGCGGCGCGCCATGGGGGCTGGAAGGGGGCGGCGCTAGAGGAGCCACGGTGGAGCAGTGGCGCATGGGGGGAGAGGGAACGGGTGGCCGGCGCAGGCGGGAGAAGAGCGCCGGGGAGCGGCGGCGGCGACCCAACCGGAGGGCGCAGTGAGCCTGCTCCTGCGAACCCGAGGAGCTCCTGCATGCGGAGGATTTTCAGATGGTTGGAATGCTCAGGAGATGGGGATTTTAGGGGTATGACATGTAGGGATTGAATCCTTTCCCTTAGGCAGGATTTGGAGGAGAGAAGGTGGCATGGGGCTGGTTCTTGTTGTTGAAGGAAATGGGGGGGCAGGAGGAGGAAGATGGACTGGGTGAGCTGCTACGTGGAGAGAAATAGGGAGCTGCAGCGTGTGCGTGTTGAATGCCAGGTGGAGAAAACGGCAGGAGAGATTTTTCTTCTCCCTTTAATTTTTTGTTTTATTTCCTTGCTGTTTTAGCGCCAATTAGAAATTTATAACCCTAGTTTTGACACTTTCACATATTAAAAGTAATGACCTAGTATATCGGTTTATAGACCAAAAACGAATTTGGAATCCTAGGTACTTGGATTATTTCTTCAATCATTTTTCAAAACCTTAGAACTGGAGATCAATAGGATAATTAAGCTTTAGATGTAACCCTTCGTGAATTTTTGAGTAGAGGGAGTTAACTTAATTACCTCCTCCCAATAATTTGTCCGAGGGGAACTACGGAAAGTAATGTGGTCTAGGTATACAAGTAAGTTCAATTGGCTCGTAAAAGTTTTTGATAGCTAAGATGGTTAGAACATGTATAACTTTTGAATCGTGAGTTTTAGCGACATGAGTTTCACCGTTCTGTTTCACATTGATTCTAAGCCACATATTAGGGTTTTCGAGTTGAGCCAATTCGACCAGTCTAAATGCATGCATGGGAATGAAAGAAATCATTTTTGTTCGTGAAATTTTCACTGATCGCATATTTGAGAATAGGGTCACTACAAGACCTACCCCCCTTAAAAGAATCTCGTCCCGAGATTCCCATGGTAAAGAAGAGGAGAAGAGGTGTTCAGTTTGCAGCAAGACTTTGATGAGATACCAAGCCTTCGATAGTGAGAAAGCAGAATCACTTATCGACTTTTACACTAGTTCTGGAAAGAGAAAACCAAATCATATTATTATTTTTCTTGGAAATGACTCCTTCTACGGTGTTCCAGGTTCAATAGGCTCTACACTTGGTTAAGAGGAGAGACGAAGGCGGAAGGAGCAGTAGCAACTAAGAGGTGTTGCGAGGATCGACAATCTTGCAAACTCAGAATTCAAGATTGTTGGTTTGAGTGAGAGGAGCTGTTATGAACAGCTATCTTTGCTTGAGCAGGGAATGACCAAGATGGTGAGGATGGTGGCTCTGAAGCAATTGAAGTATCTGTTTATGATTACTTGGTGAGAGAACTCAGTAGTTGGATTGGGGCGTCAGAAGGCTTCATAGGTGTGGGAGGCGGTATCAAGGCCAGGTTTCGATCCTGGGATCTGTGGGTTATGGGAGGCGGTATTGATATGCTAGGATCCCTAATTCAGAAGGGAAGTGAATTGGGCAAAAGAGAAGGAAACAATGACAAAACAAGGGATTGTTTGCATGTGGCGATGATTTTGGGATTGTTGAGACCTAAGAATAGTCTCGTACTACACCTAGTGCCGTCAACGGGGAGTTGGCCAGACTCCCTATTGGTGTGCTAGGTGAGCACGAAAGCATTCTGAGGTGCCGAGTACAGCCGCACATACACCGGATTATTCACAGAATAGGTTTATATGGCATGTACGAGAGCAATTCCAAATCATCCAACATTTTAGAAACTTAAATGATTAAGATGGGACGGAGCATCTTTGAGATTGGTCTAAGGTCTTGCTTAATTTTGTTAGCAAGGGTGATTAGATGAGAATAGTTTGGACGTATCACTCTGTACAGAGGATAGTTCAAGGTTGTCGGGACCAAAGAATAATCCCGTACCGCATGCAGTACCATCAACGAGGAGGTGATCAGTCTCCCTATTGATGTTCTGACAAGGGCACGACAGCATTCTATGATACCGAGTACTAGTGCATCAATCCTGAATAATCTACCATGTACAGTCTCACATCCTTGAAGTAAAACAAGATATTATGAGGTTGGTCCCGAACTCTATTCAACCTGGCTAAGGAGAAGGGAGGAAAGGGCTGACCCAAAGCTTAGATCCATCCTCATTCAGTCAAGGAAGTAAAAGAAGACTGAGATTAGATATGTGAGACAAGCATTCTTGGACCAGATACCATTTTTCACAAAGAGATAAAGGAAAGCATTGGCCCACTTGAAAGAAGGCAGAAGAATCTCTTGGGATCAGGGGTGCAACTTCTTGTGGAGCGCAAGTTTTGGTTGAGGCGTATGGCAATAGGTATTCTTCTGATTTAAGTCAGGGGGGGTAAGACCACAGTCGAGTCGTCCGAAATTCAGGCGATTAGCTTAAGCTTGGAAAAGTTGATCCTCCAACAAAACACGAGAGGTGAGGACTTACCAACTTCTTTAGATGAATTTATGGGCATCTAAAGAGAGTCCGTAAGAAAGTTTCTTGGGAGGGGGAAGGTGGATAACCATGTCCAAGAGCAGAAAGGAGGTAGAACCTGAACAGTTGGTGGGCTGATCTTACCGTTCACTTAGGTAGAACCTGAACAGTTGGTGGGCTGATCTTACCGTTCACTTACACTGAGATGGACGAAAGAACTGTTGTTTAGTTGAGATGCTACCTAAGTATGGAAGGAGGGAACTGTTGATTATCACTCACTTGACTCGGGTATGATAGTCAAGCCATCAAATGTCTTAGAACGCACGATTGGATTAAGAGGGATATGCTCGTAGTCGCAAGGAGAAATGCCATGGTGCTCAAATCAATCCTTTAGCATGTAGAATTCAACTATTTCACCAAGACATCTTTCTAAAGACAGATCACTACCTTAGCAATTTCCTATAGGAAAATCGAATTCCAAAGATCATCTACCTAACCTATAAGTATTATCTTAATGGTAATCCAACATTTATCCTTGCCCATAATCATTTTCTATTAATCCTCCATCTATAGACTTCATTTTCATCTCATCCACTAGTATTCAAAATCTTCATTATTAATCATATTCCACCGATCCAACAATTTATCTAAATCCCTTCATCTATTACTCCTGATTCTTTCCAAATCCAATAGTAGTGTTGCCATCTATATGTCTTCTATCGTATCACCTGCCAACTCATAATTATCCAAGCCCAACGGCAATACTTCTAATTTCACCAATATCCAATGACTAAACCAATCTTCGGATCTATTATAATTATTGGCGCCAACAGCAACCTAAGGTCCTTATCACTAGAGACCTATGAATACATTAAATCCTCCGATAATGCTTATATCATGAACCGCCAAAGATCCATTCGTCTTTGATGCTAAGTCATAATCATAATCAATTGGTCTGGTAATCAATCTCTACTTCTGTCCATCACTTTTTCATTTAGAATCAATGTCAAGGAAATTATCTACTAGTAATAATTAATTACTTTGCTAAATCAATTAATTCTTCACACTCCATTGCATCTCCTATTAATCCAACTCATTTAGGTTAACCCACCGAAATTCATATACTATCTCTGATCTTACTCCAATTTCCAAAGGGTATTTGCTAATACTATGACTTTTGACCTAGGAATTAGTCCAACAATTCCCTATAGTGCAATCAAAATCCAAGATTTACATAGCCCTGTAATCCAAATAAACTTATTAATCATCTACTCCTTTCTCAAATTTTTATTTTCAACATGACTCTGATCTCGAAAACATCATCCACCGACAATAGAGTCATTGTCCTAAGAGGAACCCAATAAAACTTTATATTTCTTGAGAGTGCACACTGTAAATAGCAATGCTGACTTAAGAAGACAATTGTGCACCCGTCGCGAATGGTAGTAGGGCTTAACATGACGAAGAATAGAGGGTGACAAGGGTTAGGGTACTTGGGCAAGATTGAAGAGACATAATTGCAAGGGAATGAATTCAGATATACCACTTACTAAGAAGGCACAAGAGCAAGGGTTAAAACATGTGGGGGACATCTTGCATAGGAAAGCAAGATGAGAAGAGATTTTATAAACGTTTTGCAACCAAATGAATTAGAGAAGAAGAAAATTCAGATTTAAGATTGAAGGGGATAAGGAGTAAATAAACCGTACTTAGTTTTGTTGAAACTCATTTTTAGTTTTATAAATAATTTTGACAACATCAGATCCTTAACTAACGACCACCTGCAATTGGCTTCCTACGATCAGCTCGGCTCTG
>JAGXJF010002214.1:0-201142 GCA_019208055.1 Stipa capillata
TGGTACTGATGATGATGGTGATTCCGTAGCATACAAAACAAAATTTTCCTACGAGATGCAAACGAAAACCTAGATCCAATCTAGAAAACCAAGATCCAATCTAGAAGAAGCTTGCAACGAGAGACAGATCATATTTACATACCTCGACGAACACGTCAACGCAGCAGAGAATTTGACCGTTGTCGATGAAGCCCGCAGCCTCCCGCACTAGGTGATACCTCCCAGCCGCGAGAGGGATCTTCTCGTGTTTCCAATCCGATCAAGCACAGCAACGAACGCACCTCCGAGATGTGCCACTACGGCTCGAAGACTGTCACCTCCTTCTTGATCCAGCAAGGCGGGAGATGAGGTAGATGAGATCAACTCCGGTAGCACGACGGCATGGTGGTGGAGTGGTGGGGTTTTCTCCGCGGACAGGGCTTCGCCAAGCGCTGCGCACGAGAGAGAGGATGATGGGAGAGAGGAGCGGCGGCTGGGATGGATCTCTCCGGAGGGCTGCCCTCCCCTCCTTTATATAGAGGAGGAAACTTGGAGGAGGAGGAATAGTACCCATGAACACGTACACACGTGAACAGTACGCAGTGCTGTGAACAGCTAACCTCCCCCCAAGTAAAGCCCTCCCCTTTCGATCTTATCTCCTATTTTTAAGGATATCGATCTTATCCATCTAGGAAGGGGGGTTATTGTTCACGTGACACTATTCACATGTATACTGTTCATGCAGTACCCTTGGTCCATGTGGACCCCTTCCGGTGATAAGTGGCCCCACCGGGGACCCCCGGAACCTTCTAAAACCTTCCCGATACATACCGGAAAAATCCTGAACTTTTCCGAACCCTAAAAATACTTTCCCATATATGAATCTTTATCTCCGGACCATTCCGGAGCTCCTCGTGACGTCCTGGATCCCATCCGAGACTCCAAACAAAATTCGTCTCACCTATTAATATCTCATTTTATACCCTAAGCGTCAACGAACCTTAAGTGTGTGACCCTACGGTTCGGGAATATGTGGACATGATCGAGACACCTCTCCGATCAATAATCAATAGCGGGACCTGGGATATCCATAATGACTCCCACGTATTCAACGAAGATCTTTATCGGTTTGAACCACGATGTCGAATATTCCATTCCCTTTGTCTCGCGATATTTACTTGCCCGAGATTCGATCGTCGGTATCACCATACCTAGTTCAATCTCGTTACCGCGCAAGTACTCTTTACTCGTTCCGTATACCACATCTCTGTGACCAACTCTTTAGTCACGTGCTTGCAAGCGATACAGAATGTGCTTACCGTAGTGCGCCCAGAGTAGATTACTCTCTGTCACATGGATGGACAAATCCCACTCTCGATACATGCAACCCAACAATGTACTTTCCAAATATCCTGAAAGACACCTTTATGATCACCCTGTTACGGCGTAACGGTTGATGCCCCCAAAGCATTCTTCCGGTACCAGGGGAGTGGCATTATCTCATGGTCTAGGATCGGAATATTTAACAATGGAAAAGCTATGCAATATGAACTTTGTGACGTGATCGAATTGCCTAACTTAATTTGGGTCTGTCCATCATGTCATTCTCCTAATGACATGACCCCGTTATTAACCGACATCAATGTCCATGATTAGGAAACCTTAACCATCATTTAATCACGAGCTAGCCAGATAGAGGCATTGCTAGGGACACAGGTGTTGTTTATAAAACCACACATGTATTATGTTTCCGGGTATACAATTATAGCATGGAGTATACATTTATCATGAACAAGAAATATGATAATAACAATTTATTATTGCCTCTAGGGCATATTTCCAACAGATGAATCCCGAGTGCCGCAAGCCCTAGAGAATCGATCTCGAGGGGGCTTGAGCTATGAAACAATGGAGACGATGCTGGAGTGTAAAGCGATGCCGATCGGAGGTCCCTACCGAGCCTTATATAGCCGGCCGGGGTAGGGTTACAGAGTCCGATCGGGTTAACAGATATGTTTCCTGTTTGGTTACAACTGATTCCGGTAAGCCGGACAGGTATTAGTCTTGTCTTGTACTCCACGTCGGTGAGGTGCCCCCGTGTTGTAGTCGACTCCGAGTAGTCGGCCCGGCCCATCCGTGGCCGGAGGGCCGGGTTCGTCCTCCATAACGGTACCCGGGTGGCATATCACCGTCAAAAACATGTTCAGATACTTGACATATACATTAGTCCCTTAATGTTTGTCATTAACCAATAAAACTCATTACGAGGCCTAGATGCATTTTCATCTACCCATATCACAGAGTTTTCGAACAAACTGCTATGAGTCGGGCGACCCGGACATACAGCCTGGAGGTTCCGGACCGAACCTCCGGCCTTAACAAAACCTTCGGCTAAACCTCTTTGGACTCCCCCAAGAATTAACCCGGAGGCCATACGGAATCTGGACAGCCCGGATGTCCAACCCAGAGGTTCCGGGTTGAACCTCTGGCAACCTCAAATCGCCACTCAACCCTCTCTGGACTCATCCGGAAAATAGCTCGGAATCAACCCAGAATCCGAGCGTCCCGGAGATCCCATCCGGAGGTTCTGAACCGAACCTCCGGTACAACCAGGCCACACCCAATCCTCTCTGGACTCCCCCGGAAATTAGCTCGGAAGCCACCCAGAATCCGGTTAGCCCGGAGGTTCCATCCGGAGGTTTCGGACCAACTTCTGGATTGAGCGACAGAGAGGGAAATCCATGTGCAAAATTATTTGGACTATAGGAACATAACATTTTTGGGGTTTGTTGTGGTTATTCGAATAAGTTGATTGGTGTTTGCTAGAATTAATTTTGAAGGATGAGATATGTACATATTCTATAAGGCATAAGTGATATACATTTAAGTTTATGCAAGGGTTGGTGCGGGAATGAAACGATGACATGAATGCTGGATGAATGCATGACCTAAATCGCAAAAATAGGAATGGGTATCACATTGGGCTTTGAAACCCTAGTTTCAACGAAACTCAAAACCTCTGCAATTATTCCTAGAGCATCCAATTTTAACTTTGCTCTTTGAGCTGAAGGAAGTCAGAAACTCCGAGGATAGTTTGAAACTCCTGAAATTGGTTCTGTACTCATTTTCCTCAAACCCAAAGTGTCCAGAAATTTTCTAGAGGATGCGACTTTGCTCACTAGTTTAATAGAACACAAACTCAGAACCTTCGAGAAAATCTCTAAACCTCTGAGTTCTCTGAGAATTATGTCTAGAGGTCATTTTCGAAGCTTTCGGCTTTGATCTCACAATTTGAGTTTCCTTGAAAATGTGAGTTTCTAATATCTTCCACCTCAAAAAAAATTTCAAAACCTTTTCTTCTTATCTGGATTAGCATGTATGCTTATTAAATGTCTTCCACCTCAAATGAGTATGGAGAGTAGATAGAGTAATGACAACTCTGAGTCATCTATTCTGCCTTCTCCTCAAATGAGCAATTCTTCAGAGGAGAAACTTCACTTTGTGAGAAGGTGTAGGGCAGCTCCATCCCCCAAGGCTCACAAGCCTGCTGCTCAGCAACCTACAAAGAAGCCTTCTCCAGCCAAATCTCTTGATGTTTGCTTGTCTAGCTCAGAAGAAGAGGTTGAATCTAGAGATGCCATTAAGGCATGTCGCAAGCATCTTGCCGAGCACATGACAAAGAAGCAAGTCGAAGCCAAGGATGCCAAGGATGCCCAAGTTTAGGCCGCCAAGGATACTCAAGCCAAGGCTATCAATGCCACCTAATCATGGAAGCAGTCGGCAGCTGAAGAATAGGCAGCCCAGATAGCAATTGAGGAAGCAAGAGCTATAGCTGCTCATGCATTGGCAAAGGCAGCCAAGATGAAGCAAATAGAAGAGGAAGCAGCTGCAAAGGAGAGAGCTAGAGGTCACTAAGAAGAAGAGGCAGATGAGGCTGCCAAAAGGGAAGCAGCTAAAGCCAAAGCCACTAAAGAAGTAGCTGCCAAAGTTGAGGTAGCAAAGAAGTGAGCTGCACAAGAAGCCGCTAGAGTTGAGGAAGAAGAGGAAGCAGATCTTCTTGATGACCCTCCTCGTCGCAACTCCAAAAGGTAGCTAACATGCAGATTTCCTCCCCACTGCAAAGAAGACCGCTCAGCCGAGGGTCGCTCTTGTCAAGAAGGGCAAGGGCAAGCTTCCTCCATAGCCTCAAACACATATCGTTCCTGTGGTTTGGAAGTCAAGGCTTCATGCAGAGGCTGAGAAGTACAAGGCAACCACATTGATAACCCTTGTGATCATGCTCGAGAATACTATGAGTCGTCATCATTCACCGCAAGGAGTCAATCATTCCGCAACGCTTCATCGACTTTGCCTATCTTCAATGATACCCTTGCTTTCATCGAGTCATGGAGGATTGCGATGCTCATGGTTTGATTCCTATTCTAAGCCTCCGCCAAGACTGGAATGAAGAGTTGGTCATGCAGTTCTATGCCACTCTTTTTGTTGAGCAGAAGGGCTGGATTATACATTGGATGACTCACGACAAGCACTATAGCAACTCTTTAGATGATTTCACCGAGTCACTTGAGTTAGAGGGATCCGAGTCAGAGAAGCCTGTAGTCCATGACAACAATAAGTGCCTCTCCTCAAACAGCTCATGCCCGGGTATGAGCCTGGCACGTCGTTTCAGCTTGACAAAATTATGAATTTGAAATTCTTTGCCCAAACAATAAACAAGATCTTCAGGTAGACAGTAGCACCAAAAATGGGAGATGCCACCCTCATCCATAGTTTTGAGTGAGATCCCTTGATGCATATGGTGCGAGCGGAAGATTTCCTCCTCTCGGACTATATGTTCCAGGTGATGAGGATTGCAAGCGCTGATCACACAAGATCTCTCCCCTATGGCACTTATATTCAGACATTGATCAATTGCATGGTGGAGAAGATTTTCATGTGTGAGGTTCCCCATTGCCCTACAAGCCAGAGTTGAAGAAAAACCGAGCCCGCTCATCAGGAAAAGGAAAAGGAAGCTATTCCAGAGAAGAAGAAGAGGAAGGTAGCCGAAGAAGGTGAAGCGAGTGAGACCAAGAGCACTAGGGCATCCAAGTGCCAAAAGGCTCGTAATGATGCCGAGCTTGATGACATGATTGCCGATGAGCCTCAAGTGCTCAACTCTCTAACGTCGCTCAAGCAAGAGATGGCAATCGTCATCAACATGCTCCAGAAGCATAACAGTGCCATTGCCAACCTCAAGACATGGCTGAAGACCGTGACCCGGTGTGAGAAGAAGATCATCAACAATAAACACCTCATGCATTCTAGGATCTTCGATGATCAAGAGCTTTCCGAGCCGAGGTCAAAGGTTGCCGATGTCTTGACTCCGATCTCTTCCCTGATTCACTCTGAATCTCCTCGTGGCGAGCTTCACCCCTTTGCGACTATGCCTCCACACCTGTTCCTGCTTTGACAGCTGCTCCGACTGTTGCTCTTGTTGCACCTTCATTGCCATCCGCTGCTTAGATCTCGATCTTACTACATATTTTCCCTTTTGTTGTCTTGATGCCAAAGGGGGAGTGATGCATGATTTCTCTTTTGAGAGTTAGGGTTTGTGTGTAGCTAGTTAGAGATTTATAAGAGTTTTTTCTTCCTGAGGTTTTCATGTGTCTCGTAAAATCTATGCTCTAAACTTTGTGGTTTATGTACTAATTTCTAGTTCATGCTTATGCTCTGAACCTTATGGATGCTTATGTATTAATCTTTTATGTTCTATATGCCATGATCTCTCAAGTGCTTCATCTAATATCTTATGCCATAACCACGGATCCTAAGATTTAGGAGGGGCTCTTTTTGTTCTAAACCAAAACATGTGCATTTGCATTCAACGCAAATTCATGTGCATTTGCATTCAACGCAAATTCAAAATAATGCACATCTTTAGGGGGAGATAAATCTAAATCATAGAATCCAAAGCTTCTCTTTCTTATCCAAAATTGAAACTTTAATTAGCTTGTCATCAATAACCAAAAAGGGGGAGATCTAAAGTGCATCTAGATCCCTAAGTGAGTTTTGATGATTAATAAAAAAATAATTGAGGAACTAATATGTGCATCAAGTATGATTCGGTTATTAGTTCTATAAAGTAGTGTTTTAGCTAGCTTTGGTGATCCTTAAAAAGTTTGGAAGGATGGAAGGCTTGAAGAAATTAAAGATTAAGGACATTTCTCTAGCTCTTTTAGTGATTCATTGAATCACATTGAGTTTAAGACAAGCCTCGTATTAAGGGGGATTTTTGGTGTTTGATCCAGCAATAATGAACATGGGCGGTGTACGCGTAGTAGATCTAGATGGGTGCACACGAGACACAGAGTTTATACGGTTTAGGCCCTCGAGAAGAGATAATACCCTACGTCCTGTGTTTGGTGGATTGTATTGCTTGTGTTACTGTATACAGCAAGACCTCGAGAGGAGCTCTCTAGGTTGCTAGGTTATGTATGTGTATCTAAGTCTCTCTGTAGTGTCTCGCGTGTTCGCGTATTTGTAGCGCCTACCGATTAGGGGATCCCTGCCCGGCCTTATATAGGCGGCAGGGGCAGAGTTACATGAGCCCGGATCGGTTTACAAGTAGATCTCCTAATCGGTTACACCTAGAAACCCGAGATATCGGGTAGGTACATGTTTATGTCTTGTACTCCAAGTTGATGATGCGCCCCCGCGTAGAAGTTGGACTCCGAGCAGTCGGCCCGGCCCACCCTATGTCCAGAGAGCCGGCTTTGTCCTCCTTGACGATACTCGGGTGCTATGTCATCGTCAGTAGCCCCTGAGTCCTTCATGATCTGGCTGCAGCTTGTCTTGGTAACGCTTCCGCCCAAACCAAGTGCTTTTTGCTTTCTCCTTTGGGCAAGTTTCCTGAGTGGTATCCGCCTGAGCATGCCTCCTTGGTGCTTGCAAGGAGATTGTGAGGGACTCATAGAACTCCTGTGGAATAAAAACAATAAGCTGAGTAATATTCACCCGTAGGGCAGGAATATCATGGTAGGTGCGCTAATAACGGGTAAGTCCAGGTGGTATCCAGTCATTTCCAGCGGATGGAGACCAGCTAGTGACCCAGCGGGGGGTATACCATGAATCCCGACCGAATTCCCGAGTGGTACCTGGTTTCCTGAGTGGCTCAGGTCCAGCTAGTGTCCCTATGGGGAAATACCCTTGGAATTCATGTCAGAACCAGAACACAAACTGTAGTGCTTCGACCCTGAGTTGTTCGGTGTCTGACTAGTGGCCTGCTGGAGGCGCACTTCAACCGCCCTTCACTTGGGTGTATTCAAGTGGTTGTGGACCCCTAAAGGTCAACCATCGAAACCCTTCGAACTGTAACACCTCGGTCCTGAATTGTTCGGTAACCGACTAGCAGCCCGTTGGAGGCACGTTATAGTCGCTCTTTATTTGGGGTGTATTCAAACGGTAGTTAACCCCTAGAGGCCAACCGTTGAAACCCCAGGTCAAACAGACGCTGGAAGCGAAAACGTCGCGCCGCCCAGGCTATCTTCCCTTATAAGAAAGGGAGGCATGGTGAAAATCGTTTCGTCCCCAATTCATTTCACATTTCGCCTTCTCAGTGTCCCGCAGCCTCTTTGCCTTCTCCATGCCTCGCAAGCTTGGAAACGCCGCCTCGCACTAAGCCCACGCCGCCGTCATCACCACGCCCATCACGCCGCCGCGTAGTGCCCCACCTATCCGTTCCCCCTCCCTAGCCGGCTGCGTCTAGATCAGGGATCCAAAACCCTAGATTCGGGCCGCCGCCACTGAATGCCCACCATCATCGAGAAGGCGGATCTGTTTGGGGAGGAGGAGAACATGGTGCTGTGGTCCACGCTTGAGAGCTTCCCAATTGACCCGATGGCGCCCTGGGCGAAGTCCACGATGACGGAGGCGAAGCTGCAGGCCATGGTGGGGGCAGGGGTGCTGCCTCCGAAGGTGTTGATCGAGTGGCGAGCTGTCGACAGAGAGGACTTCCCCACCCCTAACACGGGTAAGATTGTCATACTCGCCTCCTTTTTCTTCCGCGGGTTCTCTGTTCCGGCCCATCCTTTTCTGCATGGTCTATTGTATTTCTATGGTCTAGAACTGCAAAACATCAACCCAAATGGCATGTTGCATATTGCTTGCTTCATCACCCTGTGCGAGTGCTTCCTAGGAATAGAGCCGCATTTCACCTTGTGGAAGCATATTTTCGTAGTCAAGCCACAGCCGAGTAAGAACAAGCTGGCCGTAGTAGTGGGCACTAGGTTCCAGTTGAGAGCTGGTGCTCTTAAGAATTATCTCAAGATCCCCTTCCAGTCATCCAACAAAGGGTGGCACTTGGAGTGGTTTTACTATTCCAACCCTGAGCCCTCTCTTCCAAGGTTTGAGGGCCAGCCTCCTGAGAGCAAGATGAGCTGGGCTGAGCTTCCAAAGGATTGGGATGTCCCGGGGTTGAAGTCCTTCGGGGACACCTCGCCCGAGTACTCCAAGCTGGAGTTACTGGAGTCGGGGTCGTCTCGATGTTCGTCGGCAGTCGAGTCCAACCTGTAAGCTGAGGGTTCATCCGATGTACAAGTACGTCAACCACCGAGACGTGACCCGGGAGTCCGCCGACGTGCTTACAGAGGATGAAGTGAGGCACCGAGTTGGGAGGCTGATGACCCAAGACACGGACCTTGACACCTCTGGGCATCCAGTGCCCTTCAGCTTAGCCAACCCCCCAAGCCAGGTGAGTAGCTGATCTTCTGATATTGATACTTACAATTTGTGTTGTAGCCGAGTCCTACTTTGACTCTTTTTATGCAATCTGACCTCGCAGGATCTCTTTGGGTTCAGCTCCAGGGCCCCTCTCCCAGAGGACGAGCCTTAGAACCAACCCCCATACACCGGCGGCTGAAGCAGCGTGCAGCCACCCCAGAAGAAGGCCAGAGCCTCCACCACCGATGCAGAGTCATCGAAGGGGAAAGAAACTGTGGCCAAGGGGCCCAGCGCCCCCCACCACCGACTGTGGCAGCTCCTGAAGGTCTTTAGGAGGATGAAGACGAGATCTCCCTCAGTCGGAGGAGGGGAAACAACCAGCCGAGGCCACCTCGGGACGACGGGGCAGCTCCTCTGCCTGTCCTGCCCCAACGACACCAGCCAGCGCCACCGAGGAAAATCCTCAAGAGGACGAAGATGAGGTCCCCCTCATTTGGAGGAGGCGGAAATGCTCGGCCGATGCTGCTTTTGGGGGAAGGGCAGCTCCTCTGCCTGTTCTGTCCCAGCAGTGTCCACTGCCACTGAGGGGCAAGGAGGTTCCTCGGTGTCGTTGGCTCCAGCGGCCGCCGCGACGGAGTGGTAGGCCCCGGAGCCTAAGAAACGCTTCAACTTTCCAATGTCCACCAGGTAGGTCTCCGAGTGAGCACCTTCTGCCCTTTATCATAGCAAAGAGTGGTGGTGATCCTAGCTATCGTTGTAGGCCGAAGAACACAGGGGATATTCCATGGGGCAAGCCGAGTGCCCAGGGAGCCGGTCAGGGCAAAGGCGTGTCTGGGTTGGGCCCCCGGCCATCGTCTCCCCCAAGAGCTGCCGGCGTCCCTTCGCCGCAGCCTTCTTCCCGATAGGACGGCATGCCCCCAACCCCACCGCCTACCCATCAGCCGAAGGAGTTTAGTGCTGGAGCACAAGCTCCCGCTGCGACCGAGCCGGCGGGTCCCAGTCGGGTGCGGATCGTCCCGCCACGTCCCAAGGGGGACTTGGTGCTACCAGTGGAGGAGATTGATGTTTGCTACGTGCCACCACCTCGGCCAGGCTTCCACGTGGACTTCCAGCCGCTTCGGATCTGCCAAATGGATCCCTCGAAGCTGGATGAAGTCCTGTGGGAGATTGATGACGTCCGAGAGTCGGAAGAGTGGGAGGAGGCAATAAGCACCGCCACCCAACTTGGAGAACAGCTCCTGGTGTTGTTGAAGACCTTGAAAGGGAGCGCCAACGTTGTAAACGGCAAGCTTCAGCCATTAATGAAGGTATGTTTTTTGTCCTTGTATTTTCTTCTCTTTTTTTTTGCCGTGAGTGCATAGACGGTGCATCCACTGGGGAGTAGCCCCCAAGCCTCCGGCCGACTGGAGCAGTCAGGCGGAGGTTCTTTTTTAGCCTGTAGATTCCGCACTGGGGGCACGATCAGTGCACCCAGTGGGTGTAGCCCCCAAGCCTCCACTCGGTTCATGGAACCGAGCGGAGGAACTTGATGATTTTTCCCGAGTAGCTAACTTCCTTTGTCATTTTTGCAGAATTTAACCAAGAGGTCTAGGGATAAGACCGAGTTCCTTCAAGACAAGCTTCCCACCTTTGACTGACTCGGCCAGCGCAAGGCCGAGTGGGATAACCTGAAGGGCACCCTCCGCGCGACACAGGAGCAAGTGATTGCGCGGGAGGCCGAGGTTGCGTCTTTGAAGCAAGATGTCTACAGCGAGGCTGCCCGGGCTCAAGGTAATGAACTCGAACTTCTTTGGTCACTTCTGCTTTTGCTATACTAACTGTTTCTAACATCTTCTGTAGGCATTGAAGACGAGGCCTCCAAGCTCAAGGAAGAACTTGAGGCGATGAGGGCTCATGTTCAGCAATTTGAGGAGGAAAAGGCCACCACTGAGTCCTTTTTGAAGAGAGCTCAGGATGCCACAGCTGGTAAGCCCCTGACTCATGTCCGACCAGCCGAAGCCTGCTGAGTACCTTGCTGACATAGCCTTGTTGCCTTTGTAGTGCTTCAGACACGCCTTGAAAAAGCGCATCTAATGGCCGAGTTCTTGAAGGCGGCTGCTCGAACGGCCTGCGACGCCCTCTAGGAGGCCGACCCGACTCCGAACTATGCGGAGGCGGTCGTGGAGCGCCTTCAGCGAGTGCCTGATCAGGCTAAGACTCTGCTAAAGGAATCTACCCAGGTCGGAGCCCAATTGGCGCTCGTAATGGTGAAGTCCCATTATCCATCGCTCGGCATGGGAGCGATCGGCGAAGGATTTGCCGCTGACACCGCTGATGAAGAGGTCCCCGCGCTGATGGAGGAGGTCTAGCCTGTGGCGAACACCCTGCTAACAACGTTGTCCTGTAGAAGTAGGAATAAAATGAGTGAACCGTTCCATATACATTTGAAGTACTCGGGAAGGCTGAGTGTAACCTGCTTATGCATGTTTTGGTTTACTTGTTCTGTGTTTACTAATCTCTTCTTTCGTAAAAATTTGTTCGTGTGTAAGTTAGCCCTTTGTGTGTGCTCTTGCCGACCCATCGTAGCCCCCATTGCGTAGAGATTAGCTGTGGGCTGTTTCCCGTATAGCGCAGGTTGTGGCGTAGACCGGCGATTGAAGACAAAGAGTTAACGCCGAGCTTTTTACACAGTACTAAAATAATTATTGAAGGAGAAGAGCCCGAGTGCTCTTGGGTGTACCCAGTGTGGTGTAGCCCCCGAGTGTCTACTATGCGTAGTTGTGAGCGTACATAGTAGGCCAGTCGGAAACCCCAAGAGTTGCTCAGACGGAGCAAAGAAATATTTATTCATTTATCCATACTTAAAATATGGAAGTACAAAGTTTAAGCATAGAAGCGACGTAGCTATTCAATGTTCCAGGCGTTGGTGATGAGGTTGCCGTCCTTATCCTTCAGCTGGTAAGCCCACAGGCGTAGTACTTTAGCGACCACGTACGGGCCTTCCCATGGTGGTGAGAGCTTGTGCTTGCCCTTGTTGGACTGGACTCGGCACAGGACCAAGTCACCAATGTTAAACACGCGCCCGCGTATGTGCCGGCTGTGATAGCGTCGTAAGCCCTGCTGTTATTTGGCCGACCTAAGGAAAGCGACTTCTCGTGCTTCTTCAAGCTGGTCAACAGCGTCTTATCTAGCTTCCTCTGACTGGTCCCCAGCGTAAGCATGGATGCACGGGGATCCGTGGTCTAGATCAGTGGATAGTACGGCCTCGGCTCCATATACCATGAAGAAATGGGTGTAATTGGTTGACCGGTTGGGTGTAGTTCACAGGCTCCAGAGCACCGAGGGCAACTCTTCTGCCCATTTGCCCATAAACTTCTTTAGGCGCTGGAAGATCCGAGGTTTGATGAGTTGCATAATCAGACCATTGGCATGCTCAACCTACCCATTTGTGCGTGGGTGTGCCACTGCGGCGCAGCTGAGGCCAATGTTGTAGTCGTCACAGAATTGGAGGAAGGCGCCGCTGGTGAATTGAGTACCATTGTTCGTGATGATGCTATTGGGGACGCCGAACCGGTACACGATGTCCAGGAAGAACTCGACAGCCCGCTCTGTAGTGATCGTGGCAACTGGCTTGGCTTCAATCCACTTGGTGAACTTGTCGATGGCGACGAAGAGATGTGTGTAGCCCCTGGGAGCCGTCTTGAGGGGACCAACCATGTCCAGACCCCAAATAGCAAAGGGCCACATGATCGGGATAGTTTGGAGTGCCTGAGCCGGCAAGTGTGTCTGCCGGGCGAAGTATTGGCATCCCTCGCAGGTGCGCACAATGTGCTCAATATCTGAGATGGCGGTCGGCTAGTAGAAACCTTGTCGAAAGGCTTTCCCGATTAGCAACTTCGGTGCCGCGTGGTGCCCGTAGACTCCCGAGTGAATGTCGTGCAGCAGCTGCTTCCCTTGGTCTTGAGATATGCACTGCTGGAGAATTCCAGAGGTGCTCTTCTTGTAAAGGTTGTCTTTGATTACGACGTAGACCTTGGCACACCTCACAAGGTGCTGTGCCTCGGTCTGATCCTACGGGAGCATGTCCCGTAGGATGTAGTTGAGGAAGGGCGTCGTCTAGTTGGGATTGATGACCAAGACCTCTTGTGCAGTCTGTTGAATGCTACCAGATCCTTCGGGGTGTGGTTCTTCGGTCTCGGACGCTGTCTCCATCTTGGTGGAGGGCACATGCAACTCCTGGAGGAAAACTCCGGCCGGGACGACATTCTGACTGCACGTACCTGAAGCATTCCCCTTTCGGAGAGATGAGCACGATGCCAGCCCCCGCACCCTGAAGCATCAGTGAACTGTCGAAGTAGAGCGTCCAATGTTCGAGGTCGATAACAGAAGGCGGGGATTGGACTTCCATCCACTTGGCCATGAAGTCAGCAAGAGCTTGGGACTTGACGGTCGTGCAGGGGGCATAAACTATGCTGAATGCCATTAGTTCCATTGCCCACTTAGCAATCCTTCCAGTGGCGTCGCGATTGTTGATGACGTCGGCGATCGGGAAGGAACTGACCACTGAAATCAGGTGTTCTTGGAAGTAGTGGACTAGCTTTCGAGATGTTATGAACACCACATAGATAATCTTCTATATCTGTGGGTACCATGCCTTGGACTCGGAAAGCACTTCATTGATGAAGTAGACTGGCCGCTGAACCTTCTGGATGTGGCCTGGCTTGGAGCGCTCAACAACCAAGATAGTGCTAGCCACCTGGGTAGTCGCTGCGATGTAGAGAAGCAGCGGTTCGCTGGGCATCGGGGAAACCAGCACCGGGGATGTGGTCAGGAACTTCTTTAGCCCATCGAGGGCATCTTGGGCCTCAGATGTCCAGGTGAAGGTGCCTGACTTCTTCAGGAGCTTGTAGAGGAGCAGGACCTTTTCACCGAGTCGAGAGATAAATCGGCTGAGGGCCGCCATGCACCCAGTTAGCCTTTGGACATCCTTGAGGCTTTTTGGTGGCCCCATCTTGACGATGGCATCGATCTTCTCCGGGTTAGCCTCGATTCCTTGCTCGGAAACGATGAAGCCGAGTAGCTTTCCTGAAGGAACTCCGAAAACGCATTTCTCCCGGTTGAGCCTAAGGTTGGAGAGCGTTTCCCCCAAATCGGTCAGGAGATCCTCTTTCTTCTCAAACTTGACCACCACGTCGTCGACGTAGGCCTGCACGTTCCTGCTAATCTGCCCCTGGAGGTAACGCTGTATACACCGTTGGTATGTAGCACCGACGTTCTTTAAACTGAAAGGCGTAGAGACATAACAGAAGGCCCCGAATGGAGTGATGAATGACGTCTTGATCTCGTCGTCCTTCTTCATCTTGATCTGATGGTAGCCTGAGTAGGCGTTGAGAAAACACAAAATTTCGCAGCCTTGGGTTCACTAACTAGTCGGGATGGTACACTTCTTTGATAAAGCTAGCTGACAGAAGTTTGGCTATCTCATCTCCTATTGCTCTGCGCCTATCCTTAGCAAAGCGACATAGGCACTGCTTGACCGGTTTGGCATCCGGCCAAATGTTCAGAGAGTGCTCGGCAGTGTCAGGACCCCGAAATCGCACGTGAATTAGAGAACAACATTCCGCCAAAGACCGAGCAACTACTCGACCAGTGAAACGGTACCTGCGCCGTATGCACCCAAAACCAAGTAGTTCGACACCTGACCAACGCACCATATGATTACCAGAGTCGTATGCCTTCACCGTTGGTCAAGCCGGCCAGAGTCTTTCAATAAACCACAACTCTAAAGTCCGATGAAGACCCAGCATCTTGCTCACGTTCGATCAACACAACGACTTCGAAGGAGCCCGACAATGGTACACTCACTCTAACCCAGCCCGAAGACTGGTGCGTCACCTGAAGGCCCAGTACCATTACCCACACCCTGCCCAGCCGGCCAACGCATCTCAGCTGGTGGGTCACTCAACCGAACATCGTCCCGCTAACCGAACCGGGAGAACCACATTGATTCTTCACGACTAACCCATACACTTCAATTCATACACGCACGGTGTATGGGCAGCCACAATAACAACTCAATATCACAACAAAACACTACTAGAGAAGGGTTAGGGATAATAAACACTTCCCAAACCTGGGATAAGTACTACTTACATTGCGACCTAGAGGTCGTTTATATTAAATTCAACATTTCAAACAGCAGCGGAAAGTAAGAGAGAATGCCGAGATGGCAGCCCTAGCCATCTCCAAAAGCGCAACAAAAGTAACTCCTTGACCAAGTTGGGCAATCCTTGCAACTCAAACATCCAAATCGAAGTAACCGGAATCATAGTAAGCTACGATGCGAGAACAACCTGTAGGAATGGAATTCCTGAGTGAGTACTTTCGTACTCGCAAGCTGCTATTGTGCTCATTCCAGGTTAATCTTAAACATAGCATGGCAATTGAACTGATAATGTGAATAATTCAACATAACATGGAAAATAAGTTACACAAGCTAACAGTTTCAGCATACCATGTCATGTTCCAATTTACCAAGTTCCCTACATGATAAATTATACAATCAACAATTCTGGTTCAGATAAGAATAAGTATGAAAAACAATCATACTCATCCACAGATTATCACATTTAAACCATTCAAGTAAATTTCTAGAGTTGGGTTAAACCACCCAAACTCCCATGTCACAAAATCATCCAATTTCAGATTTAAGGGCAAGGAGACAACCATTGCAATCAAATCGTATTATTCTCCCTAAGCCACATAACCTAGGGAGATCCCGAATGGGTTAAACCACCCAATTCAACTAAAGTATAGTGAGGGAGGGTTAAACCACCCTAGCCTCACGTGAACAAGTGTTCCAATGGGTGTTGGTTCATAGTAGGCCCACTATGACCATCCAACTCCACTCGCTAACACTTATCGCCGTGGGTGAAGAGTACAGCCCCACGACACTGGTATCGGCTAGGTTGACCGCTTGCCAATTGAAAGAGCATCTAGGCCCCAAGTTGGTTTTGATGGTTAATGGCAACTCAAACTGGAGTCTAACGTTTACATTGAGTGTAGGTAGGTTAGTAGGTTCCAGAAAGAAGGGTCATCAGGGAAAGGATGACCACTAAAAAGGTACGAGGGTGGTTTCCAGGACAAAGGAATGGCTGTGCTAGGCAGCTGTGCCACAGCTGTGAAGAAGCCGGTGCTATGCAAGGAGTTGCAAGCAAGGTGATGGTGGCTTGATGCGTCAAAGGCCGTGACTGCAATTGGTGGGCAGGTAAAGCCTAGATTTGCTAGTTTCTTTGAGTCCATAGGAAAAACCCTAACATCAAGAGGGATGATGTAGTAATGATCTGTGGAGGTTCTAATTGCTCAATGCTCAGGATGTTGGACAGTGGCACTAATGCTTTGAGGTTAGTGGCCCTGTGTCAACAGTTTTGCATAAGTGTGAAACTGGTTTTGTGCTTGCACTTTGTAGTGCTAGCAGTAGAAAACCCTACGGGTTAGAGTCACCGGTGTGACAGGTGGTCTAGCGCTCTGTGACTCAGGTACATCTCTGTACCAGGGGAGAGCTTGTAAACGCTAAGGAACCTGCGCTGCGATGGCTTGTCTGCTAAGTCGGAGGGCTGTCGGAGGTTCTCTCCTTATTAGGTTTCAGAGAGTGTTGTGCGTTGAGGGCATGTCATGTGCCAAGACCAGGCTGAGTAGTGCTGCTATGTCAGTTTAGGGTTTACCTGTGTGTGCCTCTGGTGACACAGGTATCAGTCTGCTTGAGCCGGTTACAGTTGGGCGGAGTGATTGGTTGTGTCACCGGTGGCTGACACCGGTGATCCACTTAGGGCCTGTTTGGTTGGGCTGTGGCTGTTGATAAAGCTGCTGTTAACTGGCTGGCTGGAAAAGCTGCTGTGACTGTGGAAAAATGAACATATGGTTTTTGGTTGATCCAAATCATCTACAATATTTGAAAAAATGAGTACAGAAGCTTCAGCACATTGCAAAAAGCTGGCAAAAGGCAGCTTTTCCAAACAGCTGAATTTGCACTGCAAAGCCCACAGCTACCATTAGCAAAAGCTACTAAAAAGCTGGCCGTTTGGTTGGGCTGTAGATTTTTCCAGTGAAAAGCCCAACCAAACACCCCCTTAATCCTACGTGGCAACAGTGTAACAGTCAAGTTCCTGTGAACCCTATAAATAGGGGACCAGGGGAGGTCTTCGACCTCAACCTTTGCCAATCCAGTAAATCATATTCAACCGTTGTAAAGCCTCTTCCCACCGAACAAAAGCCAAAGTTTCCTAAGTGTCAGTTCGGGAGAGTTAGAGTTCTTGAGCAAAGAGCATTGGTTCCTCCAAGAGTTGTTGCTGCTAAATATATTACTCTTGGAGTGTCTACACCTAGACGGGCATAAGAGTCGCTGGTATCACCCAAGCTTGTGTGGGCTGAACCAGACGGTTGTGAAGGTGAATCGAAGTCTACCTGCTGCAAGCAAAAGGACTTCCACAAGCAAAGGAAGAGGCCTGAACGTTAGGTACTCGGAGAACAAGCACGATTCGGTGCTGGCGATCTCTTCGGAGTAGCCTCTCCAACGGAGACGTACCACTCTGTGAAGAACTGGGAACTTCGGTGAAAAACACACTGTCTCCTTGAGTACTTTCCTGTATTGTCTTTAGCTTCCTGCTTGCTTGCTTGCTTGTGAGATCCTAGACTTATTTTATTTATCTGTTATAGATCTCCTTTACACCTGTGTTTCATTAGCTGTGTCTCAGTTGCTATATATCTTATCTCACACCTGAGTCAGTTACCTGTTACACAGGCGCATTGATTGCTCATCATTTACTAAGTCCTTAGAACACCTGTGTTAGGCACCTATGTGACAGCTGCATGCTAACTTACACACCATCTGTTGCCTGTGTCACTCACCTATCACACAGCTAGCTAACCCTGGTTCCTGTTTAAGGCTTAACCTGTTCAATCAAGCTAAAAGAAGTAATTTTTGTTAGCCTCCTATTCACCCCCTCTAGTCGGCACCTTCGGTTCTTTCAATTGGTATCAGAGCAGGTTGCTCTTTGATTTGGCCTAACAGCCAGAGTAAAGGATGTCGGGCTATGAGGGTAAAATACCTATTTTCAATGGAACTAATTATGCCTTCTGGAAAAGAAAGATGCAAATGCATCTTATCTCTATTGATCCAGATGTGTGGGAAGTTGTTTGTACAGGCTACAGGTTGGCAGACCCAGCTGCTCTTAGCGTAAATGACAAGAGAAACATTCAGAACAATGCTAAGGCTGCCACTGCTATATTTATGGGTTTGCAAGAGCATGACTTCAACAGGGTCAGCACCATGGACTCTACTAAGGATATCTGGGACACCTTGGAGCAGATCCATGAAGGCAGTGACACTCTAAAGAAGTCAAAGAAGAGCCTTCTGGAATCAAAGCTGGAGAGGTTTGAACTCGAGCATGGTGAAGACATCAATTCTCTGTTTTCAAGACTTACCATTATCACCAACCAGCTGAAGGCCCTAGGCTCCAACCGAGTGGAAGATGAAGACGTGATCAAGAAGTTCTTGTCAGTACTTCCAAAAGCCTACAGAACACTTGTTCTCATGCTGAAGGAAAAAGATGGGTTTGAGCAAATGAAGCCCACAGAAGTGTTAGGAAGGATCCTAACACATGAGATGGAGTGATGAGGACATCTCTCATGCTACCATCCAAGGACCAATCACCTGTTCCCGTGCCCGACGACTTAATCATGAGGTGCGTTTGTTTCTTGCTATCTATAATTATGTGGCTAAGGATGGGATGCTACTTAATGGTGATATTTTGATTCTTAGGAACATGGGAGAAGCACTACTGGACCAGCCACAAGAGGATGAGGCGTCACCCCAAGTCAAGTTGGACTCCACTTCAACTCCGAATTCGGTTCGGTTTCAGCAGACAACACCTACATAAATGAGGCATAACTTTCTCATACGGAGTCCGATTGAAGAGTTCTTATATGCGTTGGAAAGATAACGACAACACATTTCCAATGGATCGGACGCCACATTATGAATAATTACAGAGACATTGGAATTGTCAGAATAAGTTGTCAGGTGCTGCGACACCGTTTTGGGCCACTTCGGGCCTTGTTTTCGTTTCGGGTCTTAAGCCCAGGTTTAGGGTGAAACTCTCAGAAACCCTAGGTATAAATACTCTATAGCCGTCATTGTTTAGGGTGGGTTTTGCTTAGATTATTCTGCCATTGTAGTCTCGCTGATTTCATCAGTTTGTAGAACCCCACCTCAAGTAATCAATCATTCCTCTACCTTTGTGAGATTGCTTCTACTGTGTTCTTGCTTGTGTTCTCGATTCGCATGTAGGGATAAGCCTTCTTGGTGAGGTCAACCATGTTCGCACGTGGTTGATAACCAACGGAGCCATGGTGTAGCGATCGCAGGGTTCGGATCAGTTCTGATTGGAAGCCGGGTCGTCAACGTCGAGTTCTCCACAATCGTGATTATCCCTTCTTGACGGAAGATCGGGCACCCCCGTGCGCATCAAGTGGTATCAGAGCTTCAGTTACCCATTAGGTATCATTGTATCCAATTAGTTTTGCCATCGTCCCAAAACTCTAGATATAGCCAAAAAAATTATAGTCCTCTAGGGCATATCACCTTCACTGTCCGAGAGCTCCGAGCCGTTGCAATTTCGTCACAGTGTCGTATTGCTGAGTTTTTATTCATGGTCGATGTTAGGTTGCTGGTTTAGACTTGTGTTCTTAGTCGTGAGTCATTACTTAGGGTTCGTGATATCTGAATACAACTCTGAACCCTAGTCGGAGTCGATTTCATAGTGCCTCGGTAAAACGGCCATAACTTTGTCATACGAACTCCGTTTGAGCTCTACCACCCGGCAAAACGACCAGAACGAAAAGTGGCATCTGATTCCGACCCACTTTGTTGGTTTCAATAAAATTTTTATGGCCAAATTCACCTTGGAAAATAGAGTTCTAGAAGTTTTACTTCCACATAGTCCTTTTTCCCCTTTCGCCCGATTCTTTGAGCAGTTTTGTGAAAGAAAAAAAGAAGAAAAAAAGAAGAAAAAAAGAAGAAAAAAAAAGAAGGAAAAAAAACCCTTTTGGTGTTGTTTCTGGTATCATTGGTACTTTGGTATACTTCTGTGCCTATACTCATTTCTAGGAACACGTTTAGGCCAGCAACTGAGATAAGTACTTTGAATTATTATTTAGCTTTACTAACTGTTGTCGAACTTTGCTAATCCTTGCTACCAAATTGACCTTCCAAGTTCCACTCTCTTCTGATTAGTACAGTTTTAGCCGGCAATCGCTACACTCACGTCTTCAATGGTATCACAAACAAGCCACCGGTTGTACCACCTGCTACGTTGGTAAGAACTTTGCAAGAGCATGGTTAGACGCTTGAGTGAGAGCGACTCCACGTCCTAGTAGTTCATAGGAACTTTATACAATTGTGTGTTCCTTGTTTTCACTAACCATGACAGGATCACCAGCGACACATCAAGATGATGGATATGATTGTGTATCTAAATTAGAGCTTCAAAAGTTGCTGCGAGATATCAATGCAAATATTAGCAAGAGCAACCAACATAACGAGCATCGACTAGAGAGGATAGAGAGGAGTATTGCCACACTCATCCCAAGGATGGACAACCTAGAGAAGTAGCCACCTTCCGATAGAGCTGAATCAGAGGATCTCGAGGCGGATGGCACTGATCAAGATGATGATGAGTATGACCGAGCCACCGCCAGAGCAGGACTTCTAGCTGGAGGACGCCCCGCTCCTCACGCGGCACATCAAGAACATCGACAGCCACGCCGACAAGGTAGGGGAGGTAATGATCATTATGCTAAGGTTAAGTTCAGCATACCATCTTTTTCTGGTTCCTATGATGCTGAAGTTTATTTGGGTTGGGAGATGACAGTCGAAAAAAATTCAACTCCCATCTAGTTCCGAAAATTCATAGAGTTAGACAAGCCACTAGTGAGTTCACTGATTTTGCTATCATTTGGTGGAATGTGTTCGCACGAAATTGGATCCGTGAAACACCTAGGTAAAGTGGAGTCGCCAACCGCACTTACGTGTGCGATGAACGGTTGTTTTTCGGGCAAAACAACAAAGGATAACTATCGTACTTACGCGTACGACGAGCGATTGCTTTCCGAGCAAAGCAACAAAGATCGTCTGGCTTACGTGCAGAAGAACCGATCGTTTTTCAGCGCAAAACGATAAAGATCTAAACTAGAACAGAAAAGTAAAGGTAAAGGTAATAGATTGATTTGTGTCGATTGTTGGATGATCTCAATCGGCCGTCACCCTTTACATATTTATAGGGCGGCTGGTCTTCCCGTAGGAGATTGGGACTCCTGATCCTAATTGATTACAGATATACAATCTTTCCTTATTTAAAGGATCCTGATCTATTATACATATGACTTTCCATCGCTCGGTCTCCTTTCTCGGATATGAGATATCTTTCCATACGAACCGAGAGTCCTTCCGAATGCACAGTCAATTCCTTCCTTTCTAAGACTCTTTCCCTAAGTCTTCGTGCCGGATAAGTCTTGGTGATAGAAGACACGTCATATCAACTTGCCCACGGATCGACCTGATTGCATCGTGACTCGATTCTGCTGGATCCGGCTCCGTCCGACTTGTGCCTTCTCGGGGACTTGAGCACTCGGAAACATCAGTACTCGGGAACGCCAGTACTCGAGGACACGGGCCCGGGTGCTCGGTACTCGGACGTGCTGGCACTCGGAATTGCCAGTGCTCGGGATCGCTAGTACTCGGGTCCGCTAGTACTCGGGAACGCCAGTACTCGGTAACGCGAGTACGAGTGCTCGGGGTCGATGGTGCTCGGGATCGATGACGCTCGGGGTCGATGGCGCTCGGGGTCGATGGTGCTCGGGGTCGCGAGCGCTCGGGGTCGCCGCTGTTGAATGCCCGGAGGTACTGCTCGTGACTTAATGACGTAGTACTCGGTATATTAGCGCTCGGGGATGCCTCCGACTGCTCGGGTCTTCGGGAACTTCTGCGAGCACCTTTGTCCTTGTAACGGGTACTCGGGGAAGCTATGGACTGCTCGGGATGTGAGTACCCGGACCTGCACTTCGAGAGTTAATGCTAAATCCACAGCGAGTAAATCCATTATTATAATTTGGCTAGTTGAATAAATATTAAAGCCAAATTATACTGCAAGCAAAACCGAATACTTAATTTGGCCAACCAAATAAATCCTTGAGCCAAATTATGCTGTAAACACATGCCCCCTGCTTTTTGGTATAATTGCATTTACCAAAAACACCGTGAACTACACCATTGCTTAGGGCGATACTTATAAAGGACATATCGGCCATAGGTTTTGTTAAGCTTCTTGCCACATACTCGGGTAATACCTTTTCAGATATTTCCCATTAAGAGCCTTAGGTAACCCTTCCCCTTGCAAAGATTCTACAAAATAAGAGTTCCCAGGGACGATTTCGACGACCTTATACGGACCCTCCCAACTCGGCGACCATTTGCCAAATTTGTTGTTCCGAGTTCCAATAGGTAAAATCGTTTCCATACTAGATCTCCTATCTGAAACGATTTTTCCTGTACTCGCTTGTTGTAAGCCTTAGCAACTCTCAACTTCTCCTTTTCGATCTCTCGTAAGGCTTTCAACCTTTCTTCCGAAACGTCGTCTATCCTATCTATCATCAAGTGACTATAATCTTCAGCCGACAAGTCGTTTTGCCTGGCTATTCTAAGAGCTTGTAATCTAACTTCCACGGGTAACACTGCTTCCTGCCCGTATACCAACTCGAATGGTGTGACTCGGGTTGCCCCGTGCTTAGATATTCGATAAGCCCATAGTGCTTCCAAAAGGACTTCATGCCACCTTCTCGGATGTTCCTCAATTTTCTTCTTTATTAACTTGATCAAAGTCTTATTGCTAGACTCGGCCTGTCCATTAGCTTGCGCATAATAGGGCGACGAGTTCAACAACTTGACTCCAAAGGATTCGGTAAACTCACTGAATTGGTGAGACATAAAGGATGCACCCTGATCAGTTGTCAGAGTTTGAGGGATACCGAACCTATGAATGATATGCTCTAGAATGAAGCTAATCACTTCCTTATGAGTCATATTTTTCAAAGGAACTGCCTCAGTCCATTTGGTAAAGTAATCTGTTGCTACAAGGACGAAGCAATGACCTTTAGACGAAGCAGGATGTATTTGCCCAATGAAGTCTAAACCCCATCCTCTAAATGGCCATGGCTTTATAATAGGATTCATCCTAGCCGCGGGTACCAATTGTATGTTCCCGAACTTCTGACATGCTTCACATCCTCTATAATATCGAAAACAGTCTTCCAACATCGTCGGCCAATAGAATCCTGCTCTTTTTAATAACCATTGCATCTTAGGAGCCGACTGATGTGTTCCACATATACCTTCATGCACTTCCCCCATAGCCATCCTTGACTGGTCGGGATCTAAGCATTTCAACAATACTCCATCTATCGTTCGGCGATATAACTCGTCATTAAACAAGGTGTACTTTATAGCTTGCCGCCGAATCTTCCTATCTCTTGTTCGACTCGGATCTTTCAAATAACTAACTAAAGGTGCCCTCCAATCATCGACTTTCAAGCCGCTTAACGACTCGGCTGCTTGTGTTAAACTGTTGCCCCCCGAGTCGGTACTGGATCTACACGAGTCGGCCTCGACTTCCAGCAAGTCGGCCTGGCCTTTGACAGCAACGAGCATCGGCTTTCTAGATATGAAAAACTTTCCTCTTCTGACTTGGCACCCGGATGCTTGCTGTGCCAAATGGTTAGCTCTAGAGTTCTCCTCTCTAGGCACATGGCTGATATTAAAAGTATCTAAGAACTTGACTATGTCTAAACATCGGTCTAAGTAACTATTCAGCAGACCATCAAAACATTGAAACTCACCATTTACTTGCTGAACTACTAGAAATGAATCCCCAAAAGCATCTATATCTTTTATGCCCATATCTACTAAGTTTTGCAAGCCAAAC
The DNA here is from genome assembly GCA_019208055.1 of Stipa capillata. Taxonomy (NCBI): domain Eukaryota; kingdom Viridiplantae; phylum Streptophyta; class Magnoliopsida; order Poales; family Poaceae; genus Stipa; species Stipa capillata. Next base: position 23,691 of record JAGXJF010002214.1, read on the forward strand.
AATAATGCCTCATACTCCGCCTGATTATTGGTGCAAGGATATTCTAACCGGACCGATGACTCATAGATAACATTGTGTGGTGAAACCAAAACATTACCAATGCCTTGCCCACTTCTGCAAACCGATCCATCAAAATAAAGCTTCCATGGGCATATACCAACATAATTAATATCTTCTTCATTCTTAACTTGATGATCAACAATGAAGTCGGCGACGACTTAACCTTTCATAGCACGCAACGACTCATATGTTAAACCTTTCATAGCACGCAACGACTCATATGTTAAATCATACTCTATTAAGGCATAGGCCCATTTTCCAATTCGTCCGCTAAGAATCGGTTGTTGCAACATATACTTAATCACGTCAACTTGGCAAGACACTATACAAGTACTTGAAAGTAGATAATGCCGAAACTTGGCACATGCGTAAAATAAGGATAAGCACAGCTTCTCGATGAATACGTACCGACTTTCGGTGTCGAGTAGTCGGCGACTTACATATGCGATGATGTACTCCTTCTTGTCGACTTCCTGAGTTAACACCGCGCCGAGTACTCTGTCCTGTGCAGCAATGTATAGTCAGAACGGAACTCCCGACTTGGGTGCTCGAAGCACTGGAGGACTTGACAAGTATCTTTTGATACTATTGAAAGCATCTCGCTGCTCTGCCCCCCAAGTGAACTCGGCTTCGTGTTTTAACTGAAGTAATGGAACAAACGATTCAATCTTCCCCGCCAGGTTAGATATAAATCGTCTGAGGTAATTTATCTTTCCTAACAAACTCTGCACATCTTTCTTGCACGTCGGCTCCCCTAACTTCCTGATGGCCTCTATCTTCTTAGGGTCGATCTCTATACCCTGCTCATGAATTATAAACCCTAAGAACTTACCAGCCGACACTCCAAAAGTACATTTGAGCGGGTTCATCTTCAACCCGTACCGACGCATCCTTTCAAAGGCTAGTTGTAAGTCGGCTAAATGGTGACTACAGCCGTCCGACTTGACGACGATGTCATCGATATAGACTTCTAACACAATGCCTAAGAGATCATGAAAGATTAAGTTCATAGCACGCTGATAAGTGGCGCCCGCATTCCTCAAACCGAATGTCATGACAACCCATTCAAATAACTCGACAAAACCGGGGCAACGAAAGGCAGTTTTAAACATGTCCTCTTCAGCCATAAAGATTTGATTATACCCGGCATTGCCATCTAAGAAACTGAGTACTTTGTGTCCAGAGGCGTCATTTATCAACATGTCGGCTATAGGCATAGGATACTCATCCTTAGGCATAGCCTTATTCAAGTCTCTGAAGTCTATACATACCCTAATCTTCCCGGTATTCTTCTTCTCGACTGGCACAATATTTGAAATCCACTCGGCATACCTGCATGGCCGAATGAATCCTGCCTTCACCAGTCGGTCGACTTCTTCCTTAATGCGATCATACAAGTTAGGGTTGAAACGCCTAGGTGGTTGCTTGTGGGGTCTGAAGCCAGACTTGATAGGCAGCTTATGTTCGACCAGGCTCCGACTCAACCCTGGCATCTCTGTATAATTCCAAGCAAAGCAGTCTACGAATTCTTTGAGTAGCGCACATACCTTGCCTTTCTGGCCGACTTCCATATTGGCGTTAATAAACGTTGGTCGCGGCATGCTCCCATCGCCAATATCGACTTCTTCGAGCGGGTTGGCTGACGAGAACCCTTGCCCGAGTTTCTCCATGTCGCCAAAATCTTCAATAGTTTCATGCATATCGTTCCTGCCCGAACGATACTCCTCGGTGCGCTTTTGCAGCCACTTAACGCTATCTTCTTTGTCCATTTATAATGACAAATCGTTAAGCCAAGCTATACAAGCCGGCTGTGCCTGTATCGGTATGAAGCCGTCCTTACCGATACTGACATAGTCGTAGTCGGACAAATCCCTACCCGACAGGCATCTCATGTCGCCGTGTTGCCAATCGACCGTAGTCTCTGCCAATGCGATGCAGGCCGAGTTGTCTGCCTCAATGACTTCGACATCCTCATCCACCCACTAGATTAAGCACTGATGCAGGGTAGAGGGGATGCAACAATTGGCATGAATCCAATCTCGCCCCAAGAGCACATTGTATCGGCCTTTGACGTCGACTACAAAGAATGCAGTCGGCAGAGTTTTGCTTCCGACTGTGAGCTCTACTGATAATATGCCTTTGGCCTCGGATAGCTCTCCGGAAAACCCGCTGAGTCCCATGTTTGTCTTCATCAACTCGGACTCCTTTTGGCCTAACTTGGAGAACACCGAAAGTGGCATAATGTTGACTCCAGCGCCGTCGTCAACGAGCATGCGGCCGATAGGTTTCCCATTGATATGGCCCTTGATGAATAGAGGTTTCAAATGCTGCCCGTGCCTTTCTGGCTTCTCAAATATGGCAGCACTCGGTCCAAGCAGAAGCTCTGCGACTTCCGACTCGAGAGCACGGAACTCGATAGGCAGCTCGAACACCATATTGATGTCCATGTCGGCAGGTACCTCCCCGACATCATTGATGGCAGCACAATCTTCTTCCCTTGCGATGCGCTTCTCTTTCCAGGTCATCTTCGCGGGTTTCATTGGTCTGGCTTGGTTGAACCATTCGTCGCGCTTCTTCTCAATGAGCTCCTCCCTGAGCTCGAGCGCTCGTAGCCGCTGGACCCTCTGCTTCTGAGAATGTGTAAGTCCGGTGGGGCACCATTGCGGTTTTGGTTTTGTTCCTGGTTCGACCGCCTCGACCGGCTGACTCGGCGCAGGTTCAATGGTTGCTTTCCGAGCGCCGGGTCCCGCTGCATTGCTAGACTCTGGCCTGTCCGAGTCGTCTATTGTGCCGAACCGTACGTGTCGGGTTCCCGCTGGTTGCGCCGAGTTAACTTGCGAACTTATCAACACGGCGGACCGTTGTGGTAGACTTCCTTCTGGGACTCGGATAGCACCTATTTTGTCTGGCTCGGGTTGGGTTGTTTGCGTGGTTGCCGGGTTCGGACTCGGCACGCTTGACTGGTACCCAGACCTGCTTAGTCGGCAAATTGCTTCCCCGAGCCTTCCCTGGGGCTGCCGGCCGACTCGGTACGTCGGGTACCTTGCGCCGAATGTCGAGTCGGTTCCATGCTCGAGTTCCCGCCTCAAACCGAGTTCTTTTCCCATGGGGCTGTTCCCTGAACCCGGGCCTGGACGGGATCCAACTCGGCTGAAACATGTTGATTGGTCTAGCCGGGTGTGGTGCCCAAGGGTTGAAACTCCACGGGGGACACTGTGGGTAGAAAGTGTGCGCTCCTCCCCAGTATGCTGGACCTGTCGCGAAGTATGGTGGTTGGATGTACGGTCCTTCCTGCCAGCACTCAGAACCACCGAAGCCTTGTCGAGGAGGAGATCTAGGACGCTTGACCCCTCCCAGCCGAGTGAACACATTGTTGGTCGTGTACTTGTCCAGCAACTGTTTCACTGTCGGCTTTGATTTCCTAGCTCGAACCTTTCCCCGATTGACCTTCCAGACTCCAAATTCTGGATTCTTTGGCTTAATCATCTTTGGAGTCGGCGGGGGTTTCGAGTTGGCCTTTTCTGGAGAGGAACTTGGTTTGATCATCCTTGGAGCTGCTTTATCATCAATGACGACGTTCTTCCCTTTTGTTGACTCGGCCTGATCTGACCGAATTAACACTTTCTTCTTCTCCAAGTCGATCACGTTGATTGGAAAAGGATCACTGTCGAGTTTCATCTGGGTGCTCCGGGCAAACGTCAATCGTCCGTCATTAATGGCCGATTGCACCTGTCGACGAAACACATTGCAGTCATTAGTAGCATGAGAAAAAGAGTTATGCCACTTACAATATGCTCTCTTGCCCAAGTCGTCCGCCGATGGGAATACGTGCCCTTCGCTTACTCTAATCAGATTTCCCTGCAAGAGCATATCAAAAATCTTGCCGCACTTGCTGATGTCAAAAGTGTACCTAATCTCTTCTTTCCGGGTAGGTGTAGGTTTTAGGGCTGGACAAACAAACGGTTTCGACTTGGGCGCTTGAACCCACTCGGCAACACATATGTCAACATCGTCCTCACTGTCCGAGTCGTTCTCGTATGCTATAACATTGACCGCCGGCTTCTCTTTGGTTTTGCCCTTATTATCCCCAAACCGGCTATACTGTATAACCTCCTTAGCGCGGTTTTCCTGTGCTACAGCCCTCTGTGCGACTTGACTAATATTCAAGAACTCTTGGCCCTCTAGTCTATCCCTAATGTGGGCGAGCAAACCCGAAAAAACAAGGTCGGCTAGATCTTTTTCGGTTATGTTCAAGCTAAAGCACCGGTTCTTAACCTCCCTGAATCTCCTAATGTAATCACAAACCGGTTCATTGTACTTTTGCTTAACCACCATCAGATCTGAGAGCCTAAGTTCGGTTTCACCATTGTAAAAATATTCGTGGAACTGTCGTTCTAATTGTGCCCAAGTCGTGATGGATTTGGGAGCAAGTGAGGTGAACCACGTGAAGGCTGTACCCGACAATGACAAGGGGAATAGCTTTATTCTGTAGATATCTGACGTGCCGACTTCACTACACTGCGCCAAGAATTGCCCTACATGTTCTAAAGTCGACCTACTATCTTCCCCTGTGAACTTGACAAAATCTGGAATTCTAAATCCGCGGGGGTAAGGTATTGTGTCGAAGCACTCGGGGTATGGCTTTAGATAAGCGCGCGATCCATCCTTAGGTATTACGCCGAGTTCTCTGAGCACTCCGGCGAGTTGATCCTTAAAGCTCATATCGGCTAACGGAGTACGCGAAGTCGGCTCCGGCAACGCGGGTTGGACTTGTTGCGGGTTGAAATACGATTCTGGAACCGGCCCGTGAGGGACTCCGATGCCGAGAGGTGGAACAGGAGGTGTGCTGTACGCGACTGTTTGGTAATATGGTTGTGGGATATTCGCGCTAAGGCTGAGGCTTCGGTTGTCGTGGGCAGAACCCTGGGAAACCGAAGTCGGAACGACAGAGGTTGTGATCACGAGAGCGACTCCTACCCGATGATCGACTCTGTTATTATCAGGATACATCGGCTGTTTATCCCAATGTTCATCATTGACCTGCAGGACTGTGGATCTAACCTGGCCCTGCAGACTACTCTGTAGGTCTTTAGCGAGTTGCTCCTTGAACTCGTCAAATCGGCTAGTCATTACTCGAGCGAATACTTGTGCCGATTTGTCTATCTCAGAGCCATATTTGCTGGCTACCGACACGTCAATCAGATGAGCAATTTCTTCAGAACAAGTCGGTTTACTTACCTCGGTATCGAGCGCAGCAGAAGGACTCAGCACGACTTCCTTTTTGATGACGCTGTTCCTCGTCTTCTGGTAGCCGGCCAACTTTTGCCGGAGTCGCTCCGCCTGCTCTTCTTCGAGTTGACGTTTAATCTCTCGCCGCTCATCTTCAGATAGGTCGTTGAGCGTGACGGCGATGATGTTGTCGGGGTTGACGATGCTTCCGTCTTTGGAGTCGGAATTCATTGTGTAATCTTCTCTTCGTCGTCCCCAGTGAAGTCGCCAATTGTGTTCGCACGAAATTGGATCCGTGAAACACCTAGGTAAAGTGGAGTCGCCAACCGCACTTACGTGTGCGAGGAACGGTTGTTTTTCGGGCAAAACAACAAAGGATAACTATCGTACTTACGCGTACGACGAGCGATTGCTTTCCGAGCAAAGCAACAAAGATCTTCTGGCTTACGTGCAGAAGAACCGATCGTTTTTCAGCGCAAAACGATAAAGATCTAAACTAGAACAGAAAAGTAAAGGTAAAGGTAATAGATTGATTTGTGTCGATTGTTGGATGATCTCAATCGGCTGTCACCCTTTACATATTTATAGGGCGGCTGGTCTTCCCGTAGGAGATTGGGACTCCTGATCCTAATTGATTACAGATATACAATCTTTCCTTATTTAAAGGATCCTGATCTATTATACATATGACTTTCCATCGCTCGGGACTCCTTTCTCGGATATGAGATATCTTTCCATACGAACCGAGAGTCCTTCCGAATGCACAGTCAATTCCTTCCTTTCTAAGACTCTTTCCCTAAGTCTTCATGCCGGATAAGTCTTGGTGATAGAAGACACGTCATATCAACTTGCCCACGGATCGACCTGATTGCATCGTGACTCGATTCTGCTGGATCTGGCTCCGTCCGACTTGTGCCTTCTCGGGGACTTGAGCACTCGGAAACATCAGTACTCGGGAACGCCAGTACTCGAGGACATGGGCCCGGGTGCTCGGTACTCGGACGTGCTGGCACTCGGAATTGCCAGTGCTCGGGACCGCTAGTACTCGGGTCCGCTAGTACTCGGGAACGCCAGTACTCGGGAACGCGAGTACGAGTGCTCGGGGTCGGTGGCGCTCGGGGTCGATGGTGCTTGGGGTCACGAGCGCTCGGGGTCGCCGCTGTTGAATGCCCGGAGGTACTGCTCGTGACTTAATGACGTAGTACTCGGGATATTAGCGCTCGGGGACGCCTCCGACTGCTCGGGTCTTCGGGAACTTCTGCGAGCACCTTCGTCCTTGTGACGGGTACTCGGGGAAGCTATGGACTGCTCGGGATGCGAGTACCCAGACCTGCACTTCGAGAGTTAATGCTAAATCCATAGCGAGTAAATCCATTATTCTAATTTGGCTAGCTGAATAAATCTTAAAGCCAAATTATACTACAAGCAAAACCGAATACTTAATTTGGCTAGCCAAATAAATCCTTGAGCCAAATTATGCTGTAAACAGAATGAATTAGTAAAAGCTGGTTTAGCACCGGATACATGGGATAGGTTAAAGAGAGCTATGCATAGTAGATTTGTTCCTCCTACCTATAAATGTGAAATGCGCAAAAAGTTGCAACGCTTAAACCAAGGAAATAGATCTGTTGAGGAGTACTACCAAGAGCTACAAATAGGAATGTTGCGTTGTGAAGTAGTTGAGGATGAGGAGGATAAAATGGCAAGATTCTTTGGGGGATTAAGGCGTGAGATACAAGACATAGTTGACTATAAGGATTATAATTCTCTAAATAGATTGTTCCAGCTTGCTATGTTGGCAGAAAAAGAATTGCAGGGCAGGCAGCAAAAGCCAAAGAGCAACTTCGGCGACACAAGATCGATGCCTGGAACGGTCAAGTCAGCTCCACCTCCTCTTGCACGGTCTGCTGCCCCCTACATGTCTAGAGCGCGTTCAGTAGCACCGGCATCATCACAAGCACCAGAGGAGAAGAGTAAATCAGCAGGTTCCCCTGCCCTGGTAAAGAGCTCTTCATCGGTTGCTTCCACGGGCCACGCCCCCGGGACTATCTGCCATAACTGCAAAGGGAAGGGCCACTTTATGAGGGATTGTCCAAGCCCGCGATGGACATTCCTTGCTACAGAGGATGGTGGGTATGTTAGTGCTAGTGATGTTGAGGATGATTCTGCCGTTGGGGCTAACCATGCAGGTGACGATGAGATAGGAACTGACGGTGAGGAGATTCTAGGCACTGCCGCCACAGAGAAATATCAGGCATTAATTGTACAACGCATGTTGAGCACTCAAGTGGAGCAAGCGGAGACGCTACAATGACATAACTTGTTCCAGATGTACCTCATTGTCAAGGATCGCCGCGTTCGCGTCATAATTGATGGAGGAAGCTGTAATAACTTGGTGAGCTCAGATTTGGTCAACAAACTTGGCTTGGCCACACGTCCACATCCTCATCCATATCATATTCAGTGGTTGAACAATAGCGGTAAGGTTAAGGTAACACAATCTGCGAGAGTGCACTTTTTCATTGGTACGTACCATGACTTTGCTGATTTTGATGTGGTACCTATGCAAGCATGCTCACTTTTATTAGGACTCCATGGGAATTTGACACCGATGCCACCCATCATGGTCGAAGTAATAAATACACACTTATGCATAAGGGAAAGAAAATTACTTTACTTCCTATGACACCCATTGAAATTATGCAATGTGAGAAAGAGGGTGCTAAAAATAGCAAGAAGGAGAGTGCACTGCAATCTGAAAGCCAGCAAGTTGCTAACACCGTTTTCCCAACTAAGAAAGAGAAGAAAGTAACTAGCTCTAATCCGAGGGAATTAAATTGAAGGGGGGTGTTATGCTTGCTACCAAATCTGATCTTATTGATATTAATGAGCTTGCTTCTCCTTTCTATGCTTTGATATGCAAGGAAGTGTTGTTTTCATTTGATGATACTTCTAGTTCTTTGCCTCCTGCTATCATTAACCTTTTGCAGGAGTATAAGGACGTGTTTCCAGAGGAGATACCCCCGGGGCTGCCACCTATTCGAGGTATCGAGCATCAAATCGACTTAATCCCGGGAGCAACATTGCCAAACTGTGCTGCATATAGAACAAATCCGGAGGAGACTAAATAAATTTAGCGCCAAGTCCAAGACCTTCTCTACCGTGGGTATGTGTGCGAGAGCCTTAGCCCATGTGCTGTTCCTGTTCTTTTAGTTCCTAAGAAAGACAGTAGTTGGCGTATGTGTGTTGATTGTAGAGCCATTAACAACATTACAATAAGGTATCGTCATCCTATTCCTAGGTTAGATGACATGCTTGATGAGTTGAGTGGTTCTATCATTTTCACAAAGATCGACTTGCGTAGTGGGTACCACCAAATTAGAATGAAATTGGGGGATGAATGGAAAACAACTTTTAAAACTAAGTTCAGTTTATATGAGTGGTTAGTCATGCCTTTTGGATTAACTAATGCACCTAGCACTTTCATGCGTCTTATGAATGAAGTTTTAAGAGTATTTATTGGTAAATTTGTGGTGGTCTACTTTGATGATATCTTGATATATAGCAAGTCTAATGATGAACACTTGAACCATTTGCGTGCTGTTTTTAAGGCATTGAGAGATGCACGCTTGTTTGGTAATTTTGAGAAGTGTGCCTTTTGCATGGATCGTGTCTCTTTTCTTGGCTATGTTGTTACTCCATAGGGTATTTAGTCATTGTCACGGACCCAGGAATCACATATGATTAGGGGAACGAATGGTTGCCAAGGGCCGAAGGACCAGTCGACCTGGTGGTACAGTACCTGTGCCGTACTCACCGAGGCGGAGTGATCCGACACCTGCCCAACGCAAGCCGGCCGGAAGCGACTAAACTTCCTAGAACCACATACAATTCCCTGACCCGGTGAAGATTTAGAGTCGTTCCCGAATTCTACCACGCAAAGCAAGATCGGAGGAGCCCGGCGATTCTACCCACACCCTAACCTAGCTTGGAAGCTAGTGGGTCGCTCGAAAGCCTGGTAGAACGCGCCCACACCCTACCTGGCCGGCACAGCATCTCAGCCAGCGGGTTACTCAACCGATTCCTGCTCGACCTAGTAAAAAGAGGAACGGCTGTAACCCGTCACGGCATACCCATACACTTCATATCATTCACGTACTGTGTATGAGCAGCCTGAATAACAACTTGTATATCACAACAAAGCACTACGATATGATAATACTACTAACTGTCCACGTCGGACTATAAGATTACATCAGTCGGTCATAACCGGAAACATATCCGAGTACGGAGTAATTAAACAACAGCGGAAGAAAAGTGAATGAGTCCCACAGCGGCGCATTGACCGCTGACCAAAAGCCGCAAAAATCCTTGAGTCGAATAGATAACCAAGGAAACCACAATTTCAAGCGTCGTCGAAAAAGGCCTCGACCACCGGCTCACTTGCAATGATCTAGGAATATCCTAGGTGAGTACGAAGGTACTCGCAAGACTTATTCGTGCTTGATTAGATGTCCTACACATACTAGTATAGCAGTAATTAAACATGGCATAACTCACTGGAAGGTACAAATATACAAGTATTTCATTGACAAAAAGAAGTTAACCATGGAAAATAACTCACTTGTCATGTATACACCTCAATGCATGGGTATAGAGGCACTCACTTGCCAACTATACACCTTGATAAATAAGCAACATGGCACTCACTTGCCAATTTCCCACTCACTTGGGACAGCCCACATCGCAACATTGACAAAGAGCCATCATGACACACATTCACTTAATCTCTCGGATCGTTACCGGCAATCGATCACCCTGAGTGTAAAGAGTGCCTTATCCCTTGGAGGTTGCAAGGCTCCAAGGGTCTTAGTCTTATCTCAACTACACCCCAGCCTCGATGCCGGTGACGTCCACGCGTGACAAGGGGAGTACCACGATGAAATCACCTCAGGATGGTATGGCGACAACCCCCACATTCACCAGTCGCCCTTCAACCGTCAAACAAATACCAACCGTATTCATCGGGTACCCGCACCTTCGGCTCTCACATCTCACTTTAGTAGGTTCAAGTTATTAGAGGAACCGGATTAATTCCCAGCCATCGCTGGACACAACTGGTAGCACATCCTAACATGCTAGTTTTACCGAACTGAACCACACACTCCAAGCAACAATCCACACACCAACATATAATCGAGTAAAGCATATAAGTAACAATGCAAGGATGCAACAAGCTCTGCTTGCCTTGATCACCGGGTTCCTGATCTTGCTCCGAGGTGTAAGCCGGGTGGTCTCCTTCTTCGGGCTCTGAAGCGAGCAATACCGGAAAACAACAGTAAAAGAATATTTAAAAACCAGCATGTATGCATGATGAGCTACACTAGATATGCATTTCTAAGGTGACCTAACGATGTTAAGTAGCTAGAGCATCGAGCATTTCTTAATTCAGTGTTGTCCTATCATGCATGCATGTCAAGTTTCATGCGATTGTGTATTAGGGTTTGAGGATTGTTATTCACTACGAATGACCTAAAGCCGATGTAGTAAGATAGTGCTCTGAATTACACAACTAACGCCACTAAAATTAGTGGAATCAGGGCTTCGATTGTTGCATTAGGGTTTATCGGCGGATATCGCCTCGGACGGTACTAATGTCTTTAGATTCAAAATGCCCTACAGTGCATGTGTCTAAAGTGACTAGTAGGTGCCGAGGAGCTGCAAATATGGGCATGACTTTAGGTTGGCTCATCAGGATCACGTATAATATTGAGAATGCATGCATGACATGTTAGGGTGCTTCGGTGAGTTAGGGTTAATGCTGTTAGCGGTGGGGCATGGCAAATATGTTAAACATGTTAATATCAAGTTGACAATATGAAATACGAGTTCAATGCCATTGAAATCGTGCAATTTGGAGCTACGATCGAAGAGCTAGGGTTTACCGATTCGCGACAGAAGGGAAATAACACAACCCTAAATGACCCACTGTGCATGTGCTCAAAATAAAGTTTTGATTCATCCAGATTGTAGAGAATTTCAAGAGCTTTCCAAATATATAAAATTTGGCAAATTTGGAGTTGCGGTTCAAAAGAAATGGGCATTTGAATTTTTATACAAAACTAACCCTAATCTGTTCAAACCCTAAATGCTAAGTATACCCGAATTTATTCCCCTCTCTCTCTGCTACGCAATTAACCAGGCTAAATCCACCCGAGAAGCTACCCCACTATTCCAACCCTTAACCCACCTCAGCTGACGCGTGGACCCACACTGTCAGTGGCTCGGGTGATCGGGAGCCAACCCGAGCACGACACGCGTCTCGGCCCTCCCTTCTCTCTCACTTTCTCCTCTCTTCTCCCTCGGATCTGGCTGGAGAGGCAGCCCGGGCGGCGGAGCTCCACCAGAGCACTCGCCGGAGTTGGCTCCGGGGCTCGGCTAGGCTCGGGAAGGTGGCCAAAAGATCCCAGAGCTCACCGAGGGGCTAACGCCGACGAGCAGGAGGACGAAGGTGGTCAGGGGAGAGCTGGCGACGGCGAGAAGCGTTGAGGAGGCTCGGTCACCGGCGATGGGGCTGCTCCGGTTGTAGATCTGCAAGGTAGAGGGGACGAGGAGATCAGGAAGGGGAAGGGGGAGCTCGAGGAAGAGAAGATGGAGCTCGGGGAAGGCTAGATGGCGAGGAATGCCTCGCCGGAGGAGACGCCGGAGTCGGAGAAGACGGGCGAGGCGCGGAGCTGAAACAGCCCGAGCTCAGGGAGGCGAGTAGACCTAGGGTTAGGGTTCGGGAGTGGAGCGCGGAGTGAGCGCTGTCGGGACGAGGCTTATAAAGGGCGGCGGCGGCTCGGACCGCGCTGGTCGGAACAGGGGCACCGCCCTCCTCCGCCAGCGGGCGACGGCGACGTGTCGGGGAGGGCCTGGCAGGCGGGCCCGTGAGGCGGGTGCGGGAGTGGGCGAAGGCGCCGAGCGCTCGGAGGCGTTTCCGCACGGAGTGTAATACCCAATTGTAATGAAATAGGCATTTGCTTTGCATGCATGCATACATGTCATCATCCCCGCACCATCTTGTTTAAACCCGAAAAGGATGTAACTGTACTTTATAGAATATGTTGATATCTCATCCTCGGTGGACATTTATACAAACACCAATCAACTTATTCGAAGTAGTTGAATTGAAAATGTCATTAATAAGGGTGGAGGAAGTCATCGAACACTTCGGTGAATCCCTGTCCCTAACTCCAAAAACTCTGCAAGTACCAGAATTAGGGTTTCGACGATAGAGCAATTTCTAGTGGATGCAAACTCCCCAAATTTCACAAATAGTTTTTAAAAGTGGAAACCCTAGCCCCTTGCCAAATTTCAAGATTTTTGAAATAGTTGAAACCTCGTTTCCGCTCAAAACCCTAACTCGGGCCCTAATCCAAATTTGAACGGGACACACATTCAAATCAATTCCAAATTGGTTCAAACTCTTACAGTAGCTCAAGAATAATGTTAGGGGGGTCTGGTAAAAATTTCAGAAATTTTGGAGAAATATTTGTACATAAAATGACGAAAGGAATGAATCTGTGGTTAAAGAAAAAGAAAAATGAAAAAGAAAAAGAAAAAGGGGCGCAGGCCGAGGCCTAATGGGCTGCCTCGGCCGGCCCACTCTTCCCCGCGCGCGCGCCCTCCCCCTCTGCTCCCGCTGACAGGCCGGCCCCGCCTGTCAGCCTCCTTCCTCCCTGCTGCCGCGCCCCCGGACCCACCTGTCGGGGCGCTTCGGCCACGTCCCCGACGCCCGTACGCCGGCGTGGGCGGTGCCCCGCCCCCGACGCCACCGGTCCGAAGCCGCCGCCGCCCTTTAAATGCCACCTCCCGACAGCTTCCCTTCTCCCCTCCTCGCTCCCCCGAAACCCTAGCGCCAGATCCCCACTCCCCGCCGTGTTCTTCCTCGTTTCCGGCCAGCCCTCCGACGAGAAATTCCGAGCGCCCCGGTGAGCAATCCCCCTTCGATGCTTGCTCCCGAGCCTCCCCACTACCTGTCTCATCTTCTCCTCCCTTTTCTTCTCCAGACCCGAGCCGGAATCCTCCTCGACGCCGTCTTCGTCCTCAAGTCCGGCCGGTACCCCCGACGACCTCCCCGAGCTCGCTCTGGTCCTCCTCCTCTTCCATCTTCTACTCCCTGAGCACCGCCTCCTTCTCCTCAACCTCTCTCACCCCTTTTCTTCACAGGTCAGTGCCCGGAAGCACCTCCTCACCGGACCCCGACGCTCCTCGCCGCCGGTCCTCGTCGCCGACCTCCTTCCCGGCCTCCTCCCTCCTCCCCGAGCACAGCAACGAGCCCGGGGTGAGCTTCTGCTCCTTCTGCCCCTTTCCCCCGAGCAAATAGAGCACCGGAGCTCCCTCCGGTGAGCTCCCCGGTGAGTCACCGCCGTCTAGACCTCGCCTCCGGCCGGTCCCGAGAGAGAGAAGAGAGGGAGAGATGGGGTGGCCGCGTGGCCGGCTCTGGTTGGCTGGCTGAGTCCAGTCAGCTGCTGACTGGGGTTCGGCTGCCCAGTCAGCCCTGCCACCCGGGGCCCACATGTCATCCCGAGAAGAGTTAAGGGGTGGGAATCCGGGGTAGTTTAGCTCGAATACGCATTGGGTTTGCAGATCTGGTCGGGGTAGACTTCGGGTGTACCTAGCAATTAGGGTTAGGATTGTTTAGGGCAGAATTTGTACCAAATTTCAAATGTGCATAACTTTCAAACCACACGTCCAAATTTGATGAACTTTATATTGTTGGAAAACTTATGAAAATATCTACCATTTGGCTGAATCAAAAGTTTATTTTGAGCACATGCACAGCAGGTTACCTAGGGTTTTATCGATTGTTCCGACAAGTTTCGAAAGGGGATAACTCTTGATCCGTAGCTCGGATTTTAGCAAAGTTTATATCGATAGAAAGCTTAGGAAAATTCCTACAACTTGGCTGAACCAAAAACTTAATTTGAGCAAGTTCCCTACAGCCCCATCGAACCTAAGCTAATTCCTCCCCTCCGAAGCATCGTTCTTTGGTAACATGTTTGTCACCGATGTTAGCTCCAAACGTAGTAACATTTGATGCGTTAAGTCTGTACTAGAGTAACATTACTATAATTTCACATGCATGCACGACTAGGACATTAGGTTAACACCCACCACCCTAACTTTTCATATCCTGTCGTGACAAAACCCTGAAACCTCTAAATCACGTTAACCATGCACGCTTAACGCCATTTCTCATGCATACATGCCGAATCTTACTATTTCTTTATCGTTTTCTTTCTGGTTCTCCGTATTCTTTATAGAGGAATCCGAAGAAGGTGACCACCCGGCCTACGACCCCACGCAAGACCAGGAACAACCAGATCAAGGCAAGCAGAGCTTGTTGCATCCTTAATTTCCGTACTCTCGTGTATGCCTATTCATATGTGCTATGTGTATGGATGTTATCTGTGAATCATCGCAAAGTTGCATACACTAGCATGTGTAGGATGTGTTTAAGTCGAGAACATCTTAAGGCTCTTCAACTAAATTGTTAAGTGAGTTGGGAGAGCCGAGGGCGTGCACAATGGGTACGGTTGGTGTTAATTGCGGGGTGATGGCGACCCAGGAGTAAGTAGAGTTTTATCGCCACACCAACCCTATCTTCAGCGTGTCACCATCCCTTATCACACGGAATCGTTAGCGAGAACCAACACTGAGGATAGCTGGGGTAAGTCTCCATGCACTTTGGAGGCTCGCTACCTCCAAACTGTTATGCACTCACTATGCCTGCAGGGGTTGAGTTGTCAGTGGCGGTTCGAGAGATTAAAATGAACATGTGTGGATTGGATCAATTGGATTTGACTTAGGGGCTGCCCTAATTGAATTGGATGAGGTTTAATGGATTGATTGTGGATTGGACTCATGGGCTGCCCCAATGGATTGGGATTTGCTGAGTTGATCTCGTGGTGGCCTGTTTACGACATGTGTGTATCCTGAGTTAGACTGTTACTTGTCCTGTCCTTATTACATCTTGTTAATGTTATGTTCTTAATTGGTATATTGTTACTCTGAGAAGCATTCATGTTTAATTGTTGCTATACTAGTATGCGTAGGACATTTAATCAAGCACGAATAAATCTTGCGAGTACATTTGTACTCACCTAGGTTATTCCTAGAGCTTGCAGGTGAGCCGGTGGTCGAAGATTATTTCGATGATGCCTGAAATTGTGTTTTCCTCGGTAGTGTTCGACTCATGGGATGGGTTGTAGTTTTTGTTCAGCGGTCACTATGCCGCTGTGGGACTCATTTACTGTTCTTCCGCTGTTGTTTAATTACTCCATACTCGGATATGATTTCGGATATGACCGACTGATGTAATATGTTGTCCCATCGTGGACAGTTATTAGTAATATCGTATTGTAGAGCTCTGTGATGATATCCGAGTTGTTAGATCAGGCTGCCCCTGCACAATGTGTGAATGATATGAAGTGTATGGGTATGCCGTGAAGAGTCGAAGCCGTACCTTTTTCTACTAAGTCGAGCAGGTGTTGGTTGAGTGACCCGCTGGCTGAGATGCTGTGTCGGCCAGGCAGGGTGTGGGCGTGTTCTACCGGGCTTTCGAGCGACCCACTAGCTTCCGAGCTAGGTTAGGGTGTGGGTAGAATCGTCGGGCTCCTCCGATCTTGCTTGTCGTGGTAGGATTCGGGAACGACTCTGAACCTTCACCGGGTCATGGAATCGTATGTGGTTCTGGGAAGATTGGTCACTTCCGGCCGGCTCGCACGTGGCGGGTGTCGGATCGTTCCGCCTTGGTGCGTACGGCACAGGTACCGTGCCACCGGGCTGACAAGTCCTTCGGTCCTTGGCGACTTCGTGTTCCCCTAATCATATGCAATTCCGGGTCCGTGACACGAAGAAAGCGAAAAATGGCTGCGGGGCTCTGCGGGCTGAGGGAAATGGGCCGGCCGAGAGGGTTTCGGCCCAGAACCCCTTTAGGGTTTTGATTTCTTTTTCTTTTTCTTTATTCCAGCACATTTCCCTTTATCATTTTATGTATCAAACTAATTCCAAATAACTTGAAATTTTTTATAGGGACTTTAAAATATTATTTGAGAGCTACTGGAAGAATTTGAACCAATTTGGGCAAGGTTTGACCTATGTTTGTATTCAAATTCAAACTAGGGATTAATTTGGGTTTACAATTCAACTAGGCCCTAGGCATATTCAAAAATTCTAAAATTTCACATGGGACTAGGGTTTTCACTTTTGAAACTATTTGTGAACTTTGAGAACTTTTCATCTACTAGAAGTTGCTATATTCTCTCAACCCTAATTCTAGCTAGGGACGGGGACTCATCGGAAAGTTCGATGATTTCCCCCCACTTTTATTAATGACGTCGTTAATTCGAATACTTCAAATAAGTTGATTGGTGTTTGAATACATATCCACCTAGGATGAGATATGTACATATTCTATAAAATATCTTTTTATTGTATTTTAGTTTAAATAAGGTGTGTGTGTGGGTGTTTACATGCATGAATATGATGACATGTATGCATGAATGCGAGGGAAACCCTAATTGTCGAATCTGGGTATTACAAAACCTACCCCCCCTTAAAAAGATCTCAACCCGAGATCTCTAACGTTCGGCAAACAAGGATGGGAGGTCGGTCATGAGCCAATCTTCATGTTTCCCACTGAGCTTCATCTTCAGTGTGGTTGCTCCATCGGATTTTCGAAGGGCTGGACAGTACAGTTCCAAGTTTTGCGCTCCGTTTCATCGTGAGACTTTTCTGTAGTATTTCCATCGTGGAGTCAAGGAGGGGTTACAGCAATATTTGCTGGTCTCTGATGCTCAACCTTGACCAGGTGACCTCAGTCATACTTTGTAACAAACCGGGCAGGTTTTCGTTCATTTGGGTCCATCAAAATGACAACGAAGGTTTTGGTACATCTTTATGCTACTAGAATAGATGGATAGCGGGGATCCATGTGTTTCATGGAAGATTAGGTCCTTGCGTTGCTGACGGCAAGTCGTGGGATCACTATTTGACTTCTACACTAGTTCTGGAAAGAGAAAACCAGATCGAGTTATTATTTTCCACAATAACCGTATTCTGGGAGAAGAAGAGTGCGAGGACCTTGCCAGTCCTGCAAATTCAGAATTCAAGATCGTTGGTTTGAGGGAGAGGGGCCACTATGACCAGCTATCTCTGTTCCAACAAAGACTGACCAAGATAGTGAGGGTAGAGACTTCGAAGCAATTGAAGTATCTGTTTATGATTATTTGGGGAGAGAGATTGGGAGTAGGATTGGGGCATCTGAAAGGCTTTTCAGGTTTCATATTCTATTTCACCGAGGCTGCGTGTTGGGCATTTGATTTTTCCATGGTTGTCTTATCTTGGGAACTCGGTGGCAGGATTCCATCTAGGGTATCCGAAGGATCTTGGGTAGCTAGGATAACGCAGATGACAACTTTAATGGGTGGGTTGTGTTTCTTAGGTCCTCGAAACTTGCCACTGCACCGACGGACTGGTGCCATTATGTGTATCCATCCTTTTCTTCTGCTGTTTATCTCTCTCCTCTATTTGATCGTTCGTTCAACCTCCTTACCTCCGCTTTCTCTATACCATTCTTCGTATGGGGTTTTAGGGTGAATTATGATACGAAATATTCTTGATTTGGCTGTTAAGCTAGATTCTCTAGAATCTTTATTGTATTTTTCTCAGTAAAAAGAAGAAGGTAAATATTCTTGTAATTAACTGGGTGGTGGGGATTAGGAGATGACAGAGTCCATCGGGCACCATACTTAAGGGTCTTCGCGCCCCGGTTCAGGCTTGGAACGGGTGAGGATGTGACCCATAGGGATGACCACTAAATGATCGGATTACCCATGGATAGGGGATCCATGAGGTGGAGGAACGTGGAAAGAGGGGGGTGTGTCCTGACGAGGGCTAAGTCACAATCGTTACTTCTTTGCCGGAGCCGGTGATACGGGGTACTGAGCTTCCGGTGCTGTCTACCTTAATCTGGAGCTTGGTCAACCATTCCAGATCTAATATAACAGTTGGGTTTTCTTAATCCAGGAACCACCACATGGGTTAAAAGCAAGTTCTTACTCATCTCGGTCTTAACATCCTCATATACTAGTTTGGTTCCCAACTCCAGAGGGGGGGATTGCAACAAAGCGGGAATAATGCAATGCTGGTAATGGGACCTAGTTATCATGTGCAAGCTTGCTTAATGGAAAGGGATGGGATGCTGCGGAATCAAAAAGAACGGTGGCGGGAGTTAAATTAACAGTGAGCGTACCCAACACTTCCTCCGATGTATCCAGCGCTTCTTCGGTGGTGACGTAGTTCACCTTGCCACGGCCGGCAGTTTGAGCTCCATTAAGGGCTGGATCCTTAGCTTGAGAGCCTCCGCTTTCTTGTCCTTGCTGCACCTTGGGAGCAAAGGCACCGTTTGTGTGCGGCGAGGAGCAGCGATCAGCAAAGTGCCCCATATTTCCACAGTTATAGCACCTGATCTTACTCCGATCAAATAAGGGTCGCGGCTGTCCGTTCTGGGGACGAGGCTGATGTCCTTGTTGCTGAGGGCGAGGAGCATAACCTTGTGGCCTT
The DNA here is from genome assembly GCA_019208055.1 of Stipa capillata. Classification (NCBI taxonomy): domain Eukaryota; kingdom Viridiplantae; phylum Streptophyta; class Magnoliopsida; order Poales; family Poaceae; genus Stipa; species Stipa capillata. The sequence goes on from JAGXJF010002214.1 coordinate 42,591, forward strand.
GTTGGATACTGTCCCGCAGGACGGGGTGGTTGTGGCTGCCACACCCGTGGCTTCTGCGAACTGCTTGCAGCGGCTCTCAGCGCCTCTCTTTCACGCTTACGAGTCTTGTCGAGGGCTAATTCTTTGGCCTCCACTTTGATGGCCTTATCCACCAAGTGCTGAAAGTTTCGCACGTCAACCGTGGCTAACTTAGCTTGCATCTCTTCACTTAATTTCCCCATGAACTTCTCCACCTTGTCCTCATCAGAGGAGACTTCTCGAGGTGCATACCGCGTTAAGTGGTTGAATTCATGGAGAAACTCTAGCACCGACTTCTTTCCTTGTCGGAGGTCACGAAACTCCTCCTTCCTCAAGGCCATGACACCTTCGGGGATGTGGAATTCACGAAAGCCTTTTTGGAATTCAGCCCAAGTGACCACATGGCCGGGGGCTTGCAGGGCCAAAAAGTTCTCCCACCAGTCAGCGGCAGCTCCTTCCAGGAAGTGGGAGGCGAAGTTGACCTTGTCCTCTTCGGCACACTGGGCCAGCTGAAGCTTCCTTTCAATCGTGCGGATCCAATTGTCCGCTTCAAGAGGGTCATCGGCCCGATCAAAAGTGGCTGGTTGGGTCCTCTGAAAATCAGACAGACTGCCTCTGCCTTGACCACCTCCTGCACCTTTGTTACGCACTAGCTGCTCTAAGATCTGGTTCTAGGTGGCCAAGAGATCGGCGATGTTGGGCTGCTGGGGTGGGGGTGGCACTTCTTCTTCACGCTCACGACGCCCGCGAGCGGCTTCACGGGTTCCAGATGCCATGCTGCTGAAATCAGAAGACACCGGATGAGATAAAGGAGTTGGAAACTTGGGAGATCAAGGATATTTCCACAAGGGTATAACAAGGTAACCAAAGATATGGCTCATCATTTCATACACACTTTCACGAGAAAATGAGGCACAAAACAATTGCAAGGAAAGTTGATGCTAACACACGAATGCATTAATACGATCAACGGGGTTCATAGAAAGGCTGCGGTTTAGATCACTCTTTTAGTGAAATAAACGGGGGTAATGTTGCAAAATTGCAGCCACGGATACCCAATTACAATTCTCCAAAAGATACCCTAAGACCTGACATCATGGGTTCACCTTACATTCCAAAATACAAATCACACTAAGGACTATATGGAGCTCCTGCACTGTGGCGACGAATCTCATAGGTCTCCAAATCGTCGGGGAGAGGAAGCAGAGTGTGAAACAACGGAATCCCATGTCCATGCGGAGGAAGGATAGTGGGGACACGTCGGGTGCTGCCCGTCAACGTCCTGGAACGTAGAATATCAGGGCGAAATCCAAGCTCTACTCCGCCCACCGACGGGTAGTGGTACTCCCACTGACCAACTTCATAGACCGAGTAGATGCCCTCGCCGGTCCAGAAGTGTGGAGGGGGAGCAAAGAAATTTCCTTGGTGCTGTGCGAGCTGCAGGGAGATGAGGAGACGGTGTCGATACCGCCTCAACTCGAAACCACGGGCTTGATATGCCGTGTCCAGGGTTCGGACAAGGCGCCCCAAGTGGACCAAGGCCACATTGGGTTCCCGGGTGAAGTCTTCATATGGCGCCACTTCCTCCATCGGAGTGCGTGACGGGAAGTAGACGAAGGGGCCTTCGGCAAGGCCCGGAAGCTCATGGTGAAGATGACAGATGGCTGAGTAGGCCGCATCCTGGACGGCAAACTCCAACTCAGCTCCATATCCGTTGAAGAAGCATGGCTGATGTGGAGGGTCACTGTCACGGGGGTTGATGAACACGCGTGCTCGATACTCGTACAGGCCAAACCCAAGGTCGGCTCTATATATCAGGTACTCCGGGAGGTGTGGGAATCCAAGCTCTCGGAGCATATACAGGAGTACTTCCAGAAATCCATCAACATCCAGGGCATGGGTGGCATGCATCAGCTGTGGGGAATCCATCTGGCAGAGCAGACAACAGGGTTAAGGTCAGCCACAAACACAAAACCAAAGCGACAGGGAAGGGGTCTCAGAACTAAGAGCGGGGAGGATAAGGAATAAAAAGCAGTCTACTTACTAATTTTAAATATAGGGTTTAATTTTGCAAATAGTTTTCTCGACATTGCCGAGTCCTAACTAACGACCACCTGCAATTGGCTTCCTACGGTCAGCTCGGCTCTGATACCAAGCTGTCACGGACCCGGGAATCACATATGATTAGGGGAACGAATGGTCGCCAAGGGCCGAAGGACCAGTCGACCTGGTGGCACGGTACCTGCGCTGTACTCACCGAGGCGGAGTAATCCGACACCTGCCCAACACAAGCCGGCCGGAAGCGACTAAACTTCCCAGAACCACATACAATTCCCTGACCCGGTGAAGATTTAGAGTCGTTCCCGAATTCTACCACGCAAAGCAAGATCGGAGGAGCCCGGCGATTCTACCCACACCCTAACCTAGCTCGGAAGCTAGTGGGTCGCTCGAAAGCCCGGTAGAACGCGCCCACACCCTGCCTGGCCAGCACAACATCTCAGCCAGCAGGTCACTCAACCGATTCCTGCTCGACCTAGTAAAAAGAGGAACGGCTGTAACTCTTCACGGCATACCCATACACTTCATATCATTCACGCACTGTGTATGAGCAGCCTGAATAATAACTTGTATATCACAACAAAGCACTACGATATGATAATACTACTAACTGTCCATGTCGGACTATAAGATTACATCAGTCGGTCATAACCGGAAACATATCCGAGTACGGAGTAATTAAACAACAGCGGAAGAAAAGTGAATGAGTCCCACAGCGGCGCATTGACCGCTGACCAAAAGCCGCAAAACTCCTTGAGTCGAATAGATAACCAAGGAAACCACAATTTCAAGCGTTGTCGAAAAAGGCCTTGACCACCGGCTCACTTGCAATGATCTAGGGATATCCTAGGTGAGTATGAAGGTACTCGCAAGACTTATTCGTGCTTGATTAGATGTCCTACACATACTAGTATAGCAGTAATTAAACATGGCATAACTCACTGGAAGGTACAAATATACAAGTATTTCATTGATAAAAAGAAGTTAACCATGGAAAATAACTCACTTGTCATGTATACACCTCAATGCATGGGTATAGAGGCACTCACTTGCCAACTATACACCTCGATGAATAAGCAACATGGCACTCACTTGCCAATTTCCCACTCACTTGGGATAGCCCACATCGCAACATTGACAAAGAGCCATCATGACACACATTCACTTAATCTCTCGGATCGTTACCGGCAATCGATCACCCTGAGTGTAAAGAGTGCCTTATCCCTTGGAGGTTGCAAGGCTCCAAGGGTCTTGGTCTTATCTCAACTACACCCCAGCCTCGATGCCGGTGACGTCCACACGTGACAAGGGGAGTACCACGATGAAATCACCTCAGGATGGTATGGTGACAACCCCCACATTCACCAGTCGCCCTTCAACCGTCAGACAAATACCAACCGTATTCATCGGGTACCCGCACCTTCGGCTCTCACATCTCACTTTAGTAGGTTCAAGTTATTAGAGGAACCGGATTAATTCCTAGCCATCGCTGGACACAACTGGCAGCACATCCTAACATGCTAGTTTTACCGAACTGAACCACCATTCCAAGCAACGATCCACACACCAACATATAATCGAGTAAAGCATATAAGTAACAATGCAAGGATGCAACAAGCTCTGCTTGCCTTGATCACCGGGTTCCTGATCTTGCTCCGAGGTGTAAGTCGGGTGGTCTCCTTCTTCGGGCTCTGAAGCGAGCAATACCGGAAAACAACAGTAAAAGAATATTTAAAAACCAGCATGTATGCATGATGAGCTACACTAGATATGCATTTCTAAGGTGACCTAACGATGTTAAGTAGCTAGAGCATCGAGCATTTCTTAATTCAGTGTTGTCCTATCATGCATGCATGTCAAGTTTCATGCGATTGTGTATTAGGGTTTGAGGATTGTTATTCACTACGAATGACCTAAAGCCGATGTAGTAAGATAGTGCTCTGAATTACGAAACTAACGCCACTGAAATTAGTGGAATCAGGGTTTTGATTGTTGCATTAGGGTTTATCGGCGGATATCGCCTCGGACGGTACTAATATCTTTAGATTCAAAATGCCCTATAGTGCATGTGTCTAAAGTGACTAGTAGGTGCCGAGGAGCTGCAAATATGGGCATGACTTTAGGTTGGCTCATCGGGATCACGTATAATATTGAGAATGCATGCATGACATGTTAGGGTGCTTTGGTGAGTTAGGGTTAATGCCGTTAGCGGCGGGGCATGGCAAATATGTTAAACATGTTAATATCAGGTTGACAATATGAAATACGAGTTCAATGCCATTGAAATCATGCAATTTGGAGCTACGATCGAAGAGCTAGGCTTTACCGATTCGCGACAGAAGGGAAATAACACAACCCTAAATGACCCACTGTGCATGTGCTCAAAATAAAGTTTTGATTCATTGAGATTGTAGAGAATTTCAAGAGCTTTCCAAATATATAAAATTTAGCAAATTTGGAGTTGCGGTTCAAAAGATATGGGCATTTGAATTTTTATACAAAACTAACCCTAATCTATTCAAACCCTAAATGCTAAGTATACCCGAATTTATTCCCCTCTCTCTCTGCTACGCAATTAACCAGGCTAAATCCACCCGAGAAGCTACCCCACTATTCCTACCCTTAACCCACCTCAGCTGACGCGTGGACCCCCACTGTCAGTGTGTCACGGACCCGAAATCCACATATGGGTAGGGGAACGCGAAGTCGCCAAGGACCGAAGGACTCGTCCTCTGCGGTGGCACGGTACCTGCGCCGTACGCACCGAGACGGAACGATCCGACACCCGCCACGTGCGAGCCGGCCGGAAGCGACCAATCTTCCCAGAACCACATATAAATTCTAGATTCCGGTGGAGGTTTAAAGCCGTTCCCTAATCCTACCACGCAGAACAAGGTCGGAGGAGCCCGGCGATTCCACCCACACCCTAACCTAGCCCGAGGGCTAGTGGGTCGCCCGAAGGCCCGGTAGAACCCACCCACACCCTGCTTGGCCGGCACAACATCACAGCCAGCGGGTCACTCAACCGAGTCCTGCTCGACGTAGTAAAAAGAGGTACAACAGTAATTCTCCACGGCATGCCCACACACTTCATAACATTCACACATTGCATATGGGCAGCCTGATTAACAACTCGTATACCAAAAACCAGCACTACATTACTATATTAACACTAGTTGTCCACTGAGTGAACTTTACACAAGTATCAGTCGGCGATAACCGTAAGTTTAGTTGGAACTGAAACATATATACAATGCAGCGGAAATAAACCAAAAGCCCCGCAGTGGTGCATCAACCACTGCCTAACAACCAAACCACGCCCACGAGTCGAACGCGGACCAAGGAAACCATTCGGACTAAGCTTCATCACAAAATTCCGTAACAGTTGGCTCACCTGCAAAAGTCTAGGAATATCCTAGGTGAGTACGAAGGTACTCGCAAGACTTATCCGTGCTTGATTAAATGTCCTACGCATACTAATTCAACGGCAATTAAACATGAATGCAATTCCATCGAAATAATACATAATCGAGGTAACAAGCTAACAATAGCATAATTAGGAAATAGCAGAATCGAAGTGAACTTCAGGATTCAACATGAACACTAAGAAATCAATACAATTGAGACATCACATTGGGGTAGCCCACACCCATTTCAATTTAATCCACCTCTTGGATCGCTACCGGCAATACGACTACCCTGGACATGTTGAGTGCATTTCACTTGGAGGTTGCAAGGCTCCAAGTGATATCGAGGCTTACCTCAAACATTCCCGATATCGATTCCGCTAACGTCCGCGAGGGCTATCAATCCAATTCACATTACATTCAATCAATTCTCGGATCATTACCGACAATTGATCACCCAGGACATGGCGAGTACATTTCTACCTCAACCATTCCGGTATCAATTCTCGGTAAAGTCCACGCGTGACAGGGAAGTAACACTCCGGCATGCGGTTGGTGTGTGACCAATCTCAATTTCAATCTCCAAACCCCTGGGTCACTTCAACACTTCAATTAACACCAACCGTATCCATTGCGTACGCCCTCGGCTCTCCCAACTCACTTAACCAATTTTAGTTGAAAGGGCTATAAGGACGTTCTCGACGCAATGATACACCCTACGCATGCTAGTGAACTCCAACTCAATTCACATCCAAATCAAACAAACATTCGCACACAATACATTGATACGGAAAATAAAAGGATGCAACAAGCTCTGCTTGCCTTCGTCGTAGGATTCGGAGACTTGAGTGAGCTCAACCGTTTGCGGGTCTTCTTCTTCGGGCTCTGTCGTAAATAACACCAACACATCGGCAAGGAACGATAAGGAGAATGAATTTCCAGCATGTATGCATGATGGAATGCTATGCATGAGATGCTATAACATTTGGTGGATGCTAGGGTTTTGCATTAAGAATCATGCTTCATTTCAATTTAAGTAATTAAAGCAATCATCCTAGCATCTAGATGCATGATTCATTGAATTGAAATTTTACATTAGGGTTAAAAATGTTGATTTGAACATTGAATCAAAAGGAACTACATTTATATCCTAGCATGCTAATTAATTGGGCTAACTAATTGAAACATTGAGGTTGAATTAAGCAATAGAGCATGGTATAAGATTTAAAAAAATAAGAACTTGAGCCAAAACAAATCATATACCTCTTTAACTAAACCCCCAAGATTTAGGAAAATGAAACAAAAGCTTCTTGGCCCTCAACTCCAATCACTAGCTTCACTTCTATCTCCCCTTTGCTCCACCCTTCTTCTTGCTAGAACAATGCAACCTAGAACTTGGTTGGAGCTAAAAAGAGAACAAAGAAAAGTGAGGAAGGGGAGAGGAAAATTGAGGAAGAAAAGGAGGAAGAGAGGAAAGGAACTTGGGGAAGGAAAAGGGGAAGGGAGAGAGGAGGAAGAGGGTCACCGGAGTTGCGGTGTTAGCTCACCGGAGTTGGCCACCGGAGTTGGAGAAGATGATGGAGATGAGAGCTTCCCTTGTGCTGTTTTTGGGGAGAAAGGGAGGAGAACACTAAGGAAATGAAAGAGGAGAAGGAAAAGAGGAAAGGGGCCCTTGGGGAAGTGATCCTGGGTGCCCTGGTGGAGTTCCCACGCAGGTGCCACTGCTCAACACCCCCCACCCCACGGCGACGGCACGTGGCAACCTCGAAACTCAAAATTGACAGCCGGATCGGAAGTTCCGATGTGAACATCGGATGTTCCGACCTGACCGGAACTTCCGACGTCACCTCTGTTTTGAATGCTCGGGAAAAGTCGGAACTTCCGGTTCCTGGATCGGAGGTTCCGACCCAACCGGAGGTTCCGGGGTTACCCCTAGTTTGAGTGTTCAGGAAAAAGTCGGAACTTCCGGTCCCTGGACCGGAACTTCCGACTTGGCAAGAACAGCAGACTTACTCTCGGTAAAACGTTCGTAGCTTTTGATCTACTCAACGGAATTGGATGAAATTTGGCACAGAGATAGACAAGGGACTTACGGAGCTGTTCCAATTGGAAACACCTCAAAACTCATCCACTGAGAGACAACCCCAAATCTAAACCCTACTAGACTCACCCGGAACTTCACCCCACATTTGCAAGATTTTAATTTTTGAAATGAGATATGCACGTATTCTATAAAATCTAACTAGAAAATATTCAAGTTTATACAAGGTTGTGCATGGATGATGCCATGTATGCATGAGACAAAGCAACACTCTATTTATTTATATTAACATGGGTCTTACACAGTGGCTCGGGTGATCGGGAGCCAACCCGAGCACGACACGCGTCTCGGCCCTCCCTTCTCTCTCACTTTCTCCTCTCTTCTCCCTCGGATCCGGCTGGAGAGGCAGCCCGGGCGACGGAGCTCCACCAGAGCACTCGCCGGAGTTGGCTCCGGGGCTCGGCTAGGCTCGGGAAGGTGGCCAAAAGATCCCAGAGCTCACCGAGGGGCTAACGCCGACGAGCAGGAGGACGAAGGTGGTCGGGGGAGAGCTGGCGACGGCGAGAAGTGTTGAGGAGGCTCAGTCACCGGCGATGGGGCTGCTCCGGTTGTAGATCTGCAAGGTAGAGGGGACGAGGAGGTCAGGAAGGGGAAGGGGGAGCTCGAGGAAGAGAAGATGGAGCTCGGGGAAGGCTAGATGGCGAGGAATGCCTCGCCGGAGGAGACGCCGGAGTCGGAGAAGACGGGCGAGGCGCGGAGCTGAAACAGCCCGAGCTCGGGGAGGCGAGTAGACCTAGGGTTAGGGTTCGGGAGTGGAGCGAGTGAGCGCTGTCGGGACGAGGCTTATAAAGGGTGGCGGCGGCTCGGACCGTGTTGGTCGGAACAGGGGCACCGCCCTCCTCCGCCAGCGGGCGACGGCGATGTGTCGGGGAGGGCCTGGCAGGCGGGCCCGTGAGGTGGGTGCGGGAGCGGGCGAAGGCGCCGAGCGCTCGGAGGCGTTTCCGCGCGGAGAAAGCGAAAAATGGCTGCGGGGCTCTGCGGGCTGAGGGAAATGGGCCGGCCGAGAGGGTTTCGGCCCAGAACCCCTTTAGGGTTTTGATTTCTTTTTCTTTTTCTTTATTCCAGCACATTTCCCTTTATCATTTTATGTATCAAACTAATTCCAAATAACTTGAAATTTTTTACAGGGACTTTAAAATATTATTTGAGAGCTACTGGAAGAATTTGAACCAATTTGGACAAGGTTTGACCTATGTTTGTATTCAAATTCAAACTAGGGATTAATTTGGGTTTACACTTCAACTAGGCCCTAGGCATATTCAAAAATTCTAAAATTTCACATGGGACTAGGGTTTTCACTTTTGAAACTATTTGTGAAGTTTGAGAACTTTTCATCTACTAGAAGTTGCTATATTCTCTCAACCCTAATTCTAGCTAGGGACGGGGACTCATCGGAGAGTTCGATGATTTCCCCCACTTTTATTAATGACGTCGTTAATTCGAATACTTCAAATAAGTTGATTGGTGTTTGAATACATATCCACCCAGGATGAGATATGTACATATTCTATAAAATATCTTTTTATTGTATTTTAGTTTAAATAAGGTGTGTGTGTGGGTGTTTACATGCATGAATATGATGACATGTATGCATGAATGCGAGGCAAACCCTAATTGTCAAATCTGGGTATTACAGTCGTCTTCCGGGTGAGCCCCGAGTGTCAGGCTTCGGCTGGAGCCCGCTCGTCAGGGCGCCTCCGCCACGTCGCCGCCGCCGGTTAGCCAAGGTGGGCGACGCCCCACCGGCTGTCCGACCCCGCCGCCCTTTAAAAGCTGTCGTCCCGATAGCCCTCTCCTCCTCCCCGCAACCCTAGCTCGCCCTCCTCTCTCCCCCGTGCTGAAGCTCCTCCACGCCATCGTCTTCTCAAACGCCGGCCGCTGCTCCGGCGAGCAATCGCCGCCGCTCCGGTCCTCCCCTCTTCCCATTTTCTTGCCCCCGAGCTAGCCCCCGTTCTCCTTAACCTCCTCATCCCCTTTCCTTCGTAGATCCAAGCCTGAGGACCCTCCCCGACGGTGGCCGAAGTTCTTCCTCGCCGCCGGCCGCCGGGAGCTCGCCACCGACCCTTGCAGCCGCTCCGAGCCCACGCTTTGACTCCGGGGTGAGCAACCGGAGCCCCCACCACCTTCCCGAGCCCGCATTGCCCCCTGCTGCCACCCGGAGCATCTCCGGTGATGCTCCGGTGAGGGCACCGGCCACCTCCACACCGAGGGAGAGAGAGAGAAGCAAGAGGGGCAACGTGGTGGCCTCCCATTGGCTGCCACTGGGCCCCTTGTGTCGGTGAGAGTTAGTCGGGTCTAGGGTTAGGTTTTCGGATGAATCCTCGGGTGCACCTAGTGTTTTCATTTCAGCGAGACAGAGGGCATTAGGATTCTGTGTGCATATAGCAATTTTGTTTTCGCAGAGGTTAGGGTTAGGGTTTCCGACAATCCTCAAAATGCGATAACTTTTGAACCATAGCTCTGATTTTGACAAATTTTATATATTTGGAAATCTCAGGAGATTTCCTACCATCTGGTTGAAACAAAATTTCAAAATTTGAAATTTCACTTCAGACCAAATTGAGTATGAATTAGTTCATTACCTTTTTGTGCGGCGTCGTTCGATAAGTCGTATCTTGACGACCATAGCTCCCAATTCCGATGATTCCAGTTGCGTTAGTTTCATATCGCAGAGCCCTACTAATATGCAAACACCTTGAGTCATGACCATCTATTATGCGTAGTAATTTTCAACCCGAACTTGCAATCGATAATCGGACATGCATGCATTGTAAGGAGAGTTTGTTGCTATACCAATCTGAGGTGACTCCATCGTAGTACTCCTCTTGTCACGCGTGGACGTCAGCGGAAGTCACCGCTATGGGTATATCTGATGGCAAGTCTCGGTCACTCAGAGCCTTGCAACCTCCGAGTGAGGAGCACTCGTTATATCCGTGGTAGTTGTACAGCCGGTGACGGGCCGAGAGATTGATTGGAATGAACATGTGATAGGTTGAGAACCCTCATGGTCGCCGCCGGACTCACTGCTATGGGTTATCTGATGGCAAGTCTCGCTCACTGGAGCTTTGCAACCTCCGAGTGGGGAGCACTCGATATTTCCCATAGTAGTTGGATTTGCCGGGACGGTCCAAGGGGGGGTTGATTAAATTAGATGGGCGTGGGCTGCCCCAAGCAACTTTGGAATGTTATGGTTGATGTGCTCATGTTCGTATTTTGAATTATACAAGATCTGGACTATAAGTGGGAGTTGATGTGTTCCTCCCTTATTGCTATCCATGCCATGTTCTTGCTGGTACCTCGTTAGATCATAATGCACCATGTTTTATTGCTGATATACTAGTATGTGTAGGACATCTAATCAAGCACGAATAAGTCTTGCGAGTACCTTCGTACTCACCTAGGATATTCCTAGATCATTGCAGGTGAGCCAGTGGTCGAGGATTATGTCACGGACCCGGGAATTACATATGATTAAGGGAACGTGAAGTCGCCAAGGACTGAAGGACTCGTCAGCCAGGTGGCACGGTACCTGCGCCGTACACACCAAGGCAAGACGATCCGACACCCGACCAACGCGAGCCGGCCGGAAGCGACCAATCTTCCCAAAACCACATATGATTCCCTGACCCGGTGGAGACATTAACGCCGTTCCCGTATTCTACCACGCAAAACGAGGTCGGAGGAGCCCGGCGATTCTACCCACACCCTAACCTAGCTCAGAGGCTAGTGGGTCGCTCGAAAGCCCGGTAGAACCCACCCACACCCTGCCTAGTCGGCACAGCATCTCAGCCAGCGGGTCACTCAACCGATTCCTACTCGACATAGTAAAAAGGAGAACAACGGTAACTCTCCACGGCATGCCCACACACTTCATATCATACACACATTGCATATGGGCAGCCTGAATAACAACTCGTATACCATAACAAAGCACTACGATACAATATTAAACTAGTTGTTCACTTGGTGAACTTTACAAACACTTCAGTCGGCGATAACCGTAAATTTAGTTGAGACTGAACTATTTACAACGCAGCGGAAAACAAACAAAAGCCCCGCAGTGGTGCATCAACCACTGCACAACAACCAAACCAGTCCCACGAGTCGAACGCGGACCAAGGAAACCATTCGGATTAAACTTCATCACAGAACTCCGCAATAGTTGGCTCACCTGCAAAAGTCTAGGAATATCCTAGGTGAGTACAAAAGTACTCGCAAGACTTATTCGTGCTTGATTCCATGTCCTACACATGCTCACTACTACAGGAATTAAACATGATGCAATTCCGTCGAAATAGTACATAATCGAAATAGTAACCTAGTTCATAGCATAATCAAAAATGATAGAATCAAAGTGAACTTCAGGGTTCAATTGCATACAAAGTAATCAAGACAATTGGAATATCACATTGGGGTAGCCCACACCCCTTAAATTCAATCCACCTCTTGGACCGTTGCCGGCAATACGATCACCCTGGACATGATGAGTGCATTTCCCTTGGAGGTTGCAAGGCTCCAAGTGATATCGAGGCTTATCTCAATCATTCCCGGTATCGATTTCGCTAACGTCCGCGAGGGCTATCAATCCATTTCATATCACATTCAATCAACTCTCAGATCATTACCGACAATCGATCACCCTGGATAAGGCGAGTGCATTTCACTCCAAGTGATATCGAGGCTTACCTCACCCCTATCCCAGCCTCGATTATCGGTAATGTCCACGCGTGACAGGGAAGTAACACTCTGGCATGCGGTTGGTGTGTGACCAATCCCAATTTCTAATCACCAAACCCCTGGGTCACTTCAACACTTCAATTAACACCAACCGTATCCATTGCGTACGCCCTCGGCTCTCCCAACTCACTTGACCAATTTTAGTTGAAAGGGCAATAAGGACGTTCTCAACGCAACGATACACCCTGCGCATGCTAGTAAATTCAATTTCAATACTCATATCAAACAATCATTCAGTCACACACGCAATTACGAAAGGTAAAAGAATGCAACAAGCTCTGCTTGCCTTCGTCGTAGGATTCGGAGACTTGAGTGAGCTCAACGGTTTGCGGTTCTTCTTCTTCTTCAGGTTCTGCCGCAAGTAATACGAAACATCGGCAAGGAAACGATAAAAGAAATGAGCTTTCAGCATGTATGCATGATGGAGAGGTTAGGCATGAATTGCTAAAATATTTAGTGGATGCTAGGGTTTTACGGTAAAGCATGCCTCATGTTAAATTTAAGGAGTTAAAGTGGCCATCCTATTAGTTATATGCATGACTTTATTAAATTCAAGTTTGTATTAGAGTTAACACTGGTTGATTTGAAGATTAATACCAAAAAGGAACTATCTTTATACCCTAGCATATTAGTTACATGTACTAACTACTAGGAACATTGGGATTGAACTAAATAATAGAACATTCTAATAGATTTTGAAAATATAACTTGTTCAAAGATGAACCTTATACCTCTTGAGGGAGGAAACCCAAAGGTGGAACTAGAGCAACAGCTATCCTGCCCTCAAACCCTACACACAAGCTTCACCCCTTCTCCTTGCTGAGGCAATGCAGCCCGGAAGCAATTCCGGATGGCCCGGAATGGCTGCTGCTGGAGCTCAGCTGGACCTGAGAAAAGAGGAGGGAGAAGATGAGGAAATGGGAAGGAAGCTCGGGGAAGAAGGAAGGAAGGAAGAGGGGAGGAGCAAGGTCACCGGAGTGACGGCGCTGGCTCGCCGGAGCTGGTCGCCGGAGCTGGTGAAGATGATGAAGATGGCAACTGAGACGTGCTGTTTAGAGAGAGAAGGGAGAGAAAATGGTGAGATTTGAGTGGGGAGGAGAAAAAGAGGTGAAGGGGGCCGTTGGCACCCTTTTATAGGGGCCCCAGAGGGACCTCCACGCAAGCACCACCGCCCACCGCCCCCAAACGGTGGTGGCGACGTGTCAGCTCAGATCTGACAGTCGGATATTCACCCGGAAAACCGTCCGGAGGATGACCCGGAATCCGGGTAACCCGGACATAGCACTCGGAGGTTCCGGATGGGACCTCCGGCCTTCACAAACCACGGCCAAAACCCTACTGGACTCACCCGGAATCCACTCGGAATTCACTCGGACGTTTCCGGGTTCACCTGGATGCTCATCCCGGAGGCTCCGGACTGGACCTCCGGTAGCACCGGGATCCCAAATTGCTCTCTGGACTCCCCCGGAAGTTGACTCGGAATCCACCTGGAATCCGGACAACCCGGAGGTTGAACTCGGAGGTTCCGGACCTAACCTCCGACTGACTGACTCACCCCAAACTCCTCTCTGGACTCACCTGGAATATAGCTTGGAGTCCACCCGGAAATTTCGGGTCACTCGGAGGTTGCATCCGGAGGTTCCGAACCAAACATCCGGATGAAGCGCAGAGAAGAGAATTTTGCAAAGTTTTAGGTTTTTGAAATGAGATATGCACATATTCTATAAAACCTAACTATTTCATATTCAAGTTTATGCAAGGTGGTGTATGGATGATGCCATGTATGCATGAGGCAAAATAGAATTCCATTTATACATTAGGATGGGTGTTACAGATTACTTCGATGATGCCTAGCGGCTTGGTTTTCTTGGTTGGCTATCGACTCGTGGGATTTTGGTGACTTTTGGGCAGCGGTTGATACGCCGCTGCGGATTTTGGGTCGTTTATTCCGCTGTTGCATGAATATTTCTTACTTGACTATGTTTCTGATTATCGCTGAATGATGTATTCACATAGTCCCATGTGGACAGCTAGGTGTATTATCGTATCGTAGTGGTTCATGTGATGATATGCTTGCTGTCCAACATATGCCCCCACCTCCCGTCTGTCATGCATGTATGTTGAAATGGGGAGTGTGGTTAGGTGCATATGGAGGAGCTTGTTATTTTACTTTGGTTCATGTGGAATGCAAAGTGAAAGTACGGTCCATTGCCAAAGTGAGTCATACGCGTGAGGCGTATGTGTTTGGAATCGTGATCCCCCAATCAGGTCGTGGTGAGTCATACGCAGTGCGTCGTATGCATGTCGCACGGGACGGGGGTGGGCCATAGACCGTCGCAGGTAGCGGCTATGGTCACCATCTTCACTTGTTGTGAATCCCTTGGATCGGATCAGAATACCGGGTCCCTCACAGCTTGGTATCAGAGCCGAGCTGACCGTAGGAAGCCAATTGCAGGTGGTCGTTAGTTAGGACTTGGCATCGGCGAGAAAACTATTTGAAAAGTTAAACCCTATGTTAAAAGCAGCAAGTAGATTGCTTTTTATTCCTTACCCCCATCGATCTTAGTTCTAAATTTTCCTTTCCTATTGCATTTGTTTTTTCTTGTGGCTAACCTTGACCCATTCCTTTGTCTTGTTAGATGGAATTTCCTCAGTTGGTGCATGCCACCCATGCCTTGGATGTTGATGGGTTTCCGGAGGTACTCTTGTACATGCTCCGGGAACTCAGATTCCCATGTCTCCCAGAGTACCTTGTGCATAGAGCTGACCTAAGGTTTGGCATGTACGAGTACCGGGCATGTGTGTTCATCAAACCGCGTGAGAGTGACCCTCCGCATCAGCCGTGCTTCTTCAATGGGTATGGAGCTGAGTTGGAGTCTGCAGTCCAAGATGCCGCATATTCTGCCATGTGTCATCTTCGCCATGAGCTTCCGGGCCTCGTCGGGGGCCCCTTCTCCTTTTTCCCGTCACGTACTCCCTTGGAGGACGTGGCACCATCTGAAGATTTCACCCAGGAGAGCAACGTGGCACTAGCCCATTTAGGGCGTCTCGTCCGATCCTTGGACGTGGCGTATCGTGCCCGTGGGTTCGAGATGAGGCAGTATCGTCATCGTCTCCTCATCTCCCTGGAGCTTGCTCATCACCAAAGGATGGACTTTGCCACACCCCCTCACTTCTGGACTGGGGAGGGCATCTACTTGGTCTATGAAGGTGGTCCGTGGGTGCACCATTATCCATCGGTGGGCGGAACGGAGATTGGTTTCCCACCCGATGTGTTGCGTTCGCAAATGTCGGTGGGCAGCGTTCGTCGCATTCCCTCTGTGGTTCCTCCGTATGGACATAGGATCCCTTTGTTTCATTCGTTGGTTCCTCTCCCCACTGATTTGGAGGCTTACGAGATCCGTCGTCGCAACGAGGGAGCTCCGTAGAGTCCCTAGTAGTGCTGTCCAGATTTTGGGTGTTGAAGGTCTCATTTTGTGGTGTAAGCCGAACCAAATCCTAGGGTTAAGGTATCTTTTGGAGGCATGAAATTGGGTATTGGAGGCTGCAATTTTTGGAACATTGTAACGTTTATTTCACCGTAAGGTGATCTAAACCGCAGCCCCATCTATGAACTATGTCAAACGTATTAATGCAATCAAGAATTGTTGTCAATCGTTCTTACAATTGTTTTGTACTTTATTTTCTTGAGAAAATGTGTATGAAATAATGTAACATGTTCATGAATACCTCAATGTACCGTAGTGCAATTGTTTTGCTTCCCTAGCCTCTCGAGTTGCCGTCTCATTCTGTTGTCCTTTGGTTGCAACAGCATGGCATCCGGAACCCGTGGAGCTGCTCGTGGTCGCCGTGAGCATGAAGAGGAGGAAGTGCCACCTCCCCCTCAGCAGCCCAACATCGCGGACCTGCTGGCAACACAGAATAGAATTCTGGAGCAACTTGCGCGCAATCAAGGCGCAGCTGGTGGTCAAGCCCGAGGCAGTCTAGTTGACTTCCAACGAACTCAGCCGGCTACCTTCGACCGAGCAGATGATCCGTTGGAAGCAGACAATTGGATCCGCACCATCAAGAGAAAATTACAGCTAGCCCAATGTGCGGAGGCTGACAAGGTCAATTTTGCCTCCCACTACCTCGAAGGAGCTACCGCAAACTAGTGAGAGAACTTTCTGGCCATGCAAGCGCAGGGTCATGTGGTCACGTGGACCGAGTTCCGAACCGACTTCCATGAATTCCACATTCCTTTCGGCATTATGGCATTGAAGAAAGAAGAGTTCCGTGACCTGCGTCAAGGCAAGAGATCGGTTCTGGAGTTTCTCCGCGAGTTCAACCATTTGGCGCGATATGCACCACGTGAAGTATCTACGGATGAAGATAAGGTGGAGAAGTTTATGGGCAAGCTGAATGAAGAATTACAAGCTAAGCTCGCTACCGTCGACGTGCGAGATTTCCAGCACCTCGTGGATAAGGCTATCAAGGTGGAGGCCAAAGAGTTAGCCCTCGACAAGACTCGCAAGCGCGAGAGAGAGATGCTGAGATCCGCTGCTAGTAGTTTGCAGAAGCCACGGGTATGGCAGCCGCAACCACCCCGTCCTACAGGACCATACCCACCGAGGCCACAAGGTTATGCGCCTCATCCCCAGCAGCAAGGCTTTTTGCCTCGCCCCCAAGGAGGACAGTCGCAGCCCGCCATGGATTAGAGCAAGGTTAAGTGTTATAACTGTGGAAAGATGGGACACCTTGTGAATCGTTGTACTGCTCCGTGCTCAGGACTCTCCTTTGCTCCCAAGGTGCAGCAAGGGCAAGCAAGCGGAGGCTCTCAAGCTAAGGGTCCAGCCCCTAACAAGCCTCAAGCTACCGGCCGTGGTAGAGTGAACCACGTCACCACCGAAGAAGTATTGGATGCCCCAGAGGTGGTGTTGGGTATGCTTTCCGTTAACTCAACTCCTGCCACCGTTCTTTTTGATTCCGGAGCATCCCATTCCTTTATATCCAGCAAGTTTGCACATGATAATCATGTTCCATCATCCGTATTGCATCATCCCCTCATTATTGCAACACCCGGCTCGGAGATGAGGACCGAGCTAGTTTGCAAGGATGTTAAGCTAGAAATTGGTGGAGAGATATTTCTAGCTAATATGGTGGTTCTTGGATCGAAGGGTTTAGATGTTATTTTGGGCATGAATTGGTTGGCCCAACACAAGGCAAACATAGATTGTGCCGAAAGGTCCGTCTCCCTTGTCGCCAACTCCGGTAAAGAAGTGAAGTTTGTATCGCCAGCTTCGTCAGGGCATCTTTTTGCCATGAGCGGCACTCAAGACCCGGGAATTGAGCTTGTTCCCATAGTATGTGAGTACCCGGACGTCTTCCCTGAAGAATTACCGGGTATGCCTCCTGACCGTGCAGTGGAGTTCGTCATCGATCTTCCACCCGGTATTGCCCCCATCTCGAAGCGTCTATATCGGATACCCCTGAATGAGTTGTTGGAGATGAAGAAACAACTCAAAGAGCTTGAGGATAAGGGTTTCATTAGACCTAGTTCCTCGCCATGGGGTTGCCCAGCCATGTTTGTGAAGAAGAAGAATTCAAGCCTGCGGATGGTAGTTGGTTACCGCCCGTTAGATGAGCTTACCATGAAGAATAAGTATCCTCTTCCCCGGATTGATGATCTGTTTGATCAATTAGCTGGAGCATGTGTCTTCTCCAAGATCGATCTCAGGTTAGGCTACCACCAAATAAAAATCAGATCTGAAGACATTCTGAAAACAGCCTTTACCACTCGATATGAGTCATACGAATACACAGTGATATCATTCGGTTTGACCAATGCTCCTTCCACCTTTATGCAACTCATGAATTCGGTATTCATGGAGTACCTTGACCGATTTGTTGTCATCTTTATTGATGATATCCTCATCTATTCCAAGTCTGAACCGGAGCATGAAGACCACTTGAGAATGGTGCTCGACAAGCTTCGTGAGCATCGTCTGTATGCAAAATTCTCGAAGTGTGAATTTTGGAAGCATCAAGTGGAGTTCTTGGGTCATGTGCTTTCAGCTGATGGTGTCGCGGTAGACCCAACCAAAGTGCAAGCCGTCCAAGAATGGAAGCAACCTAAGTCGGTTACCCAGATCCGCAGTTTTCTTGGATTGGCGGGTTATTACCGTCGATTTATCGAAGGTTTCTCTTCCATAGCCAAGCCAATGACCGAGTTGCTGAAGAAGGATAAGAAGTTTGTGTGGTCCAATAAATGTGAAGGGAGTTTCCAAGAGCTCAAGAAGAAGCTAACATCAACTCCAGTGTTATCCTCCCGGATATCCACAAGAGCTTTGAAGTTTATTGCGATGCTTCTCGAAATGGGTTGGGTTGTGTCCTCATGCAAGAAGGTCGCGTGGTAGCTTACGTTTCACGTCAGTTGCGTCCTCATGAGACCAATTACCCCACTCATGACCTGGAGCTAGCAGCCGTGGTTCATGCTCTCAAGATTTGGCACCATTACCTCGTTGATAACCGTTGCGAAAACTTCTCGGATCATAAGAGTTTGAAGTATTTATTTACTCAACCAGATCTGAATATTTAGCAACAAAGATGGCTTGAGCTCATCAAGAACTACGTTTTGGGTTTAAATTATACCCCCGGCAAAGCCAACGTCGTCGCCGACGCGTTTAGCCGAAAAGCCTATTGCAACAATGACGCCATCCTTAAGCAACAACCACCGCTCCATTTGGAATTTCAGTGGCTTAATCTTGAGATGGTTGAGAAGGGTTCTCTTGCTGTTCTAGAAGTGAAACCAACTTTAGAAGATCAGGTCAAGGCTGCACAAGCGCAGAATGTCGGTGTGTAGAAGATAAGAGAGAAGGTGAAGAATGGTACCACAAATTGTTTCACCGAAGATGAGAACGGAGTTCTTTGGTTCGGGAAGCGACTCGGGTGCCCAAGGACCAGCAACTAAAGGATTTGATCCTTCATGAAGCCCATAATTCCCCGCTGTCCATCCATCCCGGCAGCACAAAGATGTACCAAGATATTCGTCATCGATTTTGGTGGACCCGAATGAAGCGGGAGATTGCCCGTTTTGTTGCTGAATGCGACGTGTGCCGCCGTGTGAAAGCCGAGCATCAAAGACCAGTGGGTATGCTTCAACCACTCCCTATTCCCGGGTGGAAATGGGAAGAGATCGGTATGGATTTCGTGGTAGGTTTTCCGACATCTCCGAAGGGCAACGATGAAATTTGGGTGATTGTGGACCGCCTCTCCAAGGTAGCTCACTTCATCCCTGTGAAGACCACTCATAAGGTGAGTCAATTAGCGGAATTGTATATTGCTCGAATTGTTTGTCTCCATGGTGTTCCCGCAAGGATCGTTTCGGATCGAGGCACCCAGTTTACCAACCAGTTCTAGAAGTGTTTGCATGAAGCCATGGGAACCTTCTTATCCTTTAGCACAGCATTCCATCCTCAAACCGGAGGTCAAGTTGAGAGAACGAACCAAATTCTCGAAGACATGCTGAGGTCTTGTGCCCTCACTTTCGGTTCCAATTGGGAGAAGTGCTTGCCGTATGCGGAGTTCGCCTATAACAATAGTTACCAAGCTAGCCTTGGTATGGCACCTTTCGAAGTACTCTACAGAAGAAGATGTAGGACTCCTTTAAACTGGTCTGAAACCGGTGAGAGACAGTTATTTGGACCAGATGCAATTAAGGAAGCAGAAGCTCAAGTTCGCCTCATACGAGAACGTCTTCGTGAAGCTCAATCAAGACAGAAGAGTTATGCCGATCCTCACCGCCGAGAAGTTACCTTCCAGGTTGGGGACAGTGTGTATCTCAAGGTCACTCCGTTTAAAGGTGTCCATTGCTTCGGAGTGAAAGGAAAGCTAGCCCCTCGCTATATCGGTCCAAACCGAATCCTAGCCAAACGAGGGACCGTGGCATATCAGTTAGAGTTGCCTCCGTCGCTATCTCAATCGCACGATGTATTCCATGTGTCCCAGCTAAAAGCTTGTCATCGCGTCCCTGAAACGAAGGTCAACCCTGAAATGGAAGAGCTACAAGAAGACCTCACTTACCGAGAACATCCGGTGTGTATTCTGGATGAGACCCAGCGTAAGGCTCAGAATCGTACCGTCAAGTTCTTCAAGGTTCAGTGGAGCAACCATATGGAAGGAACGTGAAGATTGGCTCAAGACCGAGTTTCCATCCTTGTTTGCCGACCGTTAGAGATCTCGGGTCGAGATCTTTTTAAGGGGGGTAGGTCTTGTAACACCCATTCTATGCTATAAATGAGTTCTTGCGTTTCTCCATGCATACATGTCATCATCCCCACACACACACCTTGTTTAAACCTGAATATTGAAAAGTTATGTTTTATAGAATATGTACATATCTCATCCTCAAAACTCAATTTTTGAAAATTAACACCAATCAACTTATTTGGATAACCACCAAAACTCAAACTTATTTTGGTCCTATTTTCCAATAATTTTATGTTCAAGCTTTAGCTCTCTGTGTTCATCCGGAAGTTGGTCCGGAACCTCCGGGCGGAGCCTCCGGGATGCTCGGATTCCAGGTGGCCTCCGAGTTAACTTCCGGATGAGTCCAGAGAGGGTTGAGTGAGGGTTTGCCCGGCTGGAGGTTCGATCCGGAACCTCCGAGCTGAATCTCCGGGCTGTCCGGAAATTCCGGATGGTCTTCGAGCCTTTTTCCGAGGGAGTCCAGAGAGCATTTGGGTGATCCCGGTGCAACCGGAGGTCCCATCCGGAGCCTTCGGGATGAACTTCCGGGCTGCCCGACTCTGGACTGTTTCTGAGTCATCTTCCGGGTGAGCCTCGAGTGTCAGGCTTCGGCTGGGGCCCGCTCGTCAGGGCGCCCCCGCCACGTCGCCGCCGCCGGTTAGCCAAGGTGGGCGGCGCCCCACCGGCTGTCTGACCCCGTCGCCCTTTAAAAGCCGTCGTCCCGACAGCCCTCTCCTCCTCCCCGCAACCCTAGCTCGCCCCCCCTCTCTCCCCCGTGCCAAAGCTCCTCCATGCCATCGTCTTCTCCAACGCCAGCCGCTGCTCCGGCGAGCAATCGCCGCCGCTCCGGTCCTCCCCTCTTCCCATTTTCTTGCCCCCGAGCTAGCCCCCATTCTCCTTAACCCCCTCATCCCCTTTCCTTCGCAGATCCAAGCCTGAGGACCCTCGCCGACGGTGGCCGAAGTTCTTCCTCGCCGCCGGCTGCCGGGAGCTCGCCACCGACCCTTGCAGCCGCTCCGAGCCCACGCTTTGACTCCGGGGTGAGCAACCGGAGCCCCCACCACCTTCCCGAGCCCGCATTGCCCCCTGCTGCCACCCGGAGCATCTCCGATGATGCTCCGGTGAGGGCACCGGCCACCTCCACACCGAGGGAGAGAGAGAAGCAAGAGGGGCAACGTGGTGGCCTCCCATTGGCTGCCACTGGGCCCCTTGTGTCGGTGAGAGTTAGTCGGGTCAAGGGTTAGGTTTTTGGGTGAATCCTCAGGTGCACCTAGCGTTTTCATTTCAGCAAGACAGAGGGCATTAGGATTCTGTGTGCATATAGCAATTTTGTTTTCGCAGAGGTTAGGGTTAGGGTTTTCGACAATCTTCAAAATGCGATAACTTTTGAACCGTAGCTCTAATTTTGACAAATTTTATATATTTGGAAACCTCAGGAGATTTCCTACCATCTGGTTGAAACAAAATTTCAAAATTTGAAAGTTCACTTCAGACCAAATTGAGTATGAATTAGTTCATTACCTTTTTGTGCGACGTCGTTCGATAAGTCGTATCTTGACGACCATAGCTCCAATTCCGATGATTCCAGTTGTGTTAGTTTCGTATCACAGAGCCCTACTAATATGCAAACACCTTGAGTCATGACCATCTATTATGCGTAGTAATTTTCAACCCGAACTTGCAATCGATAATCGGATATGCATGCATTATTAGGGCTATAACCTCATTTCCGCCCATCCAAAACCAAAAATTATTGTGACAGTAGGTTTCTATCACCCATATATCACCTTAGAATTGCATACCTGGCATAATTCATCATGCATTCATGCCGAATCTCATTGCTTTCATTTGTCGTTTTGTTTCCGGTACTTCGTGTTATTTGCAATAGAGCTCGAAGAAGGAGACCACCAGGCTCATGAATCGATGCAAGATCAAGAACCCTACGACCAAGGCAAGCAGAGCTTGTTGCATTTCTTATATTCTATTATATGCCTGACTATTAGTAATGTGTGGATGTTTCGGTTAGAGATTATGATTGGAAATGTTTAGGATGGTTCTTAGAAGTTATTCTTCTATGATGGTGAGAATTTAACTTGACAGCCTCTCAACTTGGAACCATTAAAAGTGAGATGTGAGAGCCGAAGAGGGTAGGTGCACGATGGATAAAATTGGTATAATTGAGGCATGAATGCGACCCAGGTGTAAGGAGAGTTTGTCGCTATACCAATCTGAGGTGACTCCATCGTAGTACTCCTCTTGTCACGCGTGGACGTCAGTGGAAGTCACTGCTATGGGTATATCTGATGGCAAGTCTCGGTCACTCCGAGCCTTGCAACCTCCGGGTGAGAAGCACTCGTTATATCCATGGTAGTCGTACAGCCGGTGACGGGCCGAGAGATTGATTGGAATGAACATGTGATAGGTTGAGAACCCTCATGGTCGCCGCCGGACTCACCGCTATGGGTTATCTGATGGCAAGTCTCGCTCACTGGAGCTTTGCAACCTCCGAGTGGGGAGCACTCGATATTTCCCATAGTAGTTGGATTTGCCGGGACGGTCCAAGGGGGGGTTGATTAAATTAGATGGGCGTGGGCTGCTCCAAGAAACTTTGGAATGTTATGGTTGATGTGCTCATGTTCGTATTTTGAATTATATGAGATCTGGACTGTAAGTGGGAGTTGATGTGTTCCTCCCTTATCGCTATCCATGCCATGTTCTTGCTGGTACCTCGTTAGATCATAATGCACCATGTTTTATTGCTGATATACTAGTATGTGTAGGACATCTAATCATGCACGAATAAGTTTTGCGAGCACCTTCGTACTCACCTAGGATATTCCTAGATCATTGCAGGTGAGCCAGTGGTCGAGGATTACTTCGATGATGCCTAGCGGTTTGGTTTTCTTGGTTGGCTATCGACTCGTGGGATTTTGGTGACTTTTGGGCAGCGGTTGATGCGCCGCTGCGGATTTTGGGTCGTTTATTCCGCTGTTGCATGAATATTTCTTACTTGACTATGTTTCCGGTTATCACCGAACGATGTATTCACATAGTCCCATGTGGACAGCTAGGTGTATTATCGTATCGTAGTGGTTCGTGTGATGATATGCTTGCTGTCCAACATATGCCCCCACTTCCCGTCTGTCATGCGTGTATGTTGAAATGGGGAGTGTGGTTAGGTGCATATGGAGGAGCTTGTTATTTTACTTTGGTTCATGGGGAATGCAAAGTGAAAGTACGGTCCATTGCCAAAGTGAGTCATACGCGTGAGGCGTATGTGTTTGGAATCGTGATCCCCCAATCAGGCCGTGGTGAGTCATACGCAGTGCGTCGTATGTCGCACGGGGCGGGGGTGGGCCATAGACCGTCGTAGGTAGCGGCTATGGTCACCGTCTTCACTTGTTGTGAATCCCTTGGATCGGATCAGAATACCGGGTCCCTCACACGCTGCCCCACTGAACGAGTTAACAAAGAAGGGAGTTTCCTTCCAATGGGGTCCAGCACAAGAACAAGCTTTTAACATGCTTAAGGAGAAGCTTACACATGCCCCTCTACTCCAACTCCCTGACTTTGGTAAGACTTTTGAGCTTGAATGTGATGCCAGTGGTATTGGGATAGGAGGAGTGCTGTTACAAGAAGGTAAACCCGTTGCTTATTTTAATGAGAAATTGAATGGGCCAACTTTGAACTACTCTACTTATGATAAAGAGTTATATGCTTTAGTTCGGGTGTTAGAAACTTGGCAACATTATCTTTGGCCTAAGGAGTTTGTCATTCATTCTAATCATGAATCCTTGAAACATATCAGAAGCCAAGCAAAGTTAAATAAACGACATGCAAAATGGGTCGAGTTTATAGAGTCATTTCCATATATTATTAAGCACAAACGGGGTAAAGACAATGTCATTGCTGATGCTTTATCTAGGCGATTTACTATGTTATCTCAACTTGATCATAAAAGTTTTGGCCTAGAGACAATAAAAGAGTTATACGCTACTGATTTGGACTTTAAAGACGCTTTTGAAAACCGTAGAGAGAGTTGAACATGGAATAAGTATGTGCTGAATGAAGGATTATTATATCGTGCTAACAAGCTATGCATCCCAGCTAGCTCCATTTGCCTTTTGTTCTTACAGGAAGCTCATGGAGGTGGTTTGATGGGACACTTTGGAGTGAAGAAAACAGAAGACGTGCTGTCCACACACTTCTTTTGGCCAAAGATGCGGAGGGATGTCGAGCGCTACGTTTCACGCTGCACTACATGCAACAAAGCTAAGTCACGCTTAAACCCCTATGGTCTTTATATGCCCTTCCTATTCCTAGTGTTCCTTGGGAGGATATATCGATGGATTTTGTCTTAGGATTACGTAGGACAAAGCGGGGGAGCGATAGTATATTTGTGGTGGTGGATCGATTTTCTAAAATGGCACATTTTATACCCTGTCATAAGAGTGATGATGCTACCAATATTGCTGATTTATTTTTCAGGGAAATCATTCGCCTACATGGGATTCCCAACACCATTGTTTCCGATCGAGACGTGAAGTTCTTGAGCCACTTTTGGAGAAGCTTATGGAGCAAGTTGGGGACTAAGTTGCTATTTTCTACTACATGCCACTCACAAACCGATGGACAAACGGAGATTGTTAATCGTACCTTATCCACAATGTTGCGGGCTGTTTTGAAGACGAATTTAAAGATGTGGGAAGACTATTTACCTCATGTGGAGTTTGCATATAATCGGTCGGTACATTCTACCACCAAGGTGAGCCCTTTTCAGGTAGTGTATGGGTTTAATCCACGTGCACCCATTGATCTTTTGCCATTGCCTACGTCTAAACATGTGCATTTGGATGCTAAAACTATTGGGGAACGTGCTATGCAAAACAAAAATTTACCACGCACAATCCACCCCAAGATCACTATCGAGGTGCAGGCAACGAGATCATACCTTTGACGATCATGTCAATGCAGCAGAGAAGTTGACCGATGTCGATGAAGTCCGCAGATTCCCGCAGCTAGGTTATACCTCCCAGCCGCGAGAGCGATCTCCTCGCGAATAGTTCGCCCGATCGAACGCCGAAGTATACGACGTCTCCGAGGTATCCACGCATACCGGATCAGCGACACCGCGGTAATGTGTGGACCAGCACACCAGAACAGCGGGGATCTACGAGGAGAAGCAGCAGCGCGCCGGCAGCTGTACTAGATCCAATCTAGAAGAGAGAGAAAAAAAAGGCAGTGGCCAATCCAGAGATGGCCGGCCTAGGGTTTAGGGCTGCTTCTGGGGCTGCCTCTGGGGCTACTCGGGATGCCCTTTGAGGTGCCCTGCCCCTCTATTTATAGGGGTTGGGGTAGCTCTCTCTAGGCAGGTAGAGTCCTACTCCAGCAGGGACACCCTGTTGGAGTTGGAGTCCAACTCCACCAGAACCTTCTAGAACTTTCTAGAACTTCTGGAACCTTCTAGTACCTTCTAGAACCTTCTAGAACCTTCCAGAACCTTCTAGACTTTCCGGAACACTTTCGGACATCACCGGATCCATCCGGGACCTCCCGGAACACTCCCTTCTCTCTCATTCTCCATAAATAGTAGCATTCCTAAATGTCGCTAAAATGTTAAGCATGTGACCCTATAGGTTCGAATATATGTGGACATGTCCGGAACACCTTCCGGTCAATAATCGTCAGCGGGATCTGAACACCCATAACGACTCCCACATATCATCGAAGATCTTTATCGAGCGAACCTCGTATTACCGCATATCATCCTTTTGCCTCACGATACGTTACACAACCCGAGGTGAGACTTTGACGGTATCCCTGTGATCAACTCGTTGATCACCATACCTAGTTATCCTCGTTACCGGTTTGTACTCTTTTCTCGTTTCGGTATTCCGGTATCCCCGTGACTAACCTTTTAGTCACAATACCTGGCCAGGCGATGCTGGACACCGTAATACCGAGTGGGCCCAGAGTGTATCTCTCCATCGCCGGATGGGCAAATCCCAGTATTGAGATATCTAGAACCACGATATACTTTCTGGTGTACCTGAAAGTCACTTTTATAATTACCCAGTTACGGAGTAACGTTTGATGACCCCAAAGCAACCATCCGGTATCCGGGTCTACGATATTCTCATGGTCTAAGGATGCAAGTAAACGTTAACACATAATGAGAAGATACTGACAACATATTGACGAAGTGATCTCGCAGTATCTCATAAGGGGGTCTATCCAACACCATTGTTACCCTAACAATGTGTTCCCATTATTGCCGGCATCCTTGTTACATTAACAATGCCCATGATCAGGAAAACAAGACCATCAACAATACATGAGCTAGTCTAGAGGCCTGACTAGGGATCTGAATGGTGTTTATTATTCCACACATGCAATTAGGTTTTCCTCTGAATCTCATATTCAAGAACCAATGCAATTCTAGCATAGAACATAAACGTAATCATGAACATGAAAATAGAATAATAACAACTTTATTATTGCCTCTAGGGCATATTTCCAACAGTCTCCCACTTGTACTAGAGTCAATAATCTAGCCAATACTTAAGCTCCTAACACCTATGGCATTCCGGTGTTGCTCATGCTTTGCTTGTGGTAGAGGCTTCGTCAACGGATCTGACACATTCAGGTCCGTGTGTATTTTGCATATCTTTACATCTTCACGCTCCACCAATTCACGAATGATGTGGAATCGACGTTGTATATGTTTGGACTTCTGGTGGGACCTTGGCTCCTTGGCCTGAGCTATGGCACCACTATTGTCACAATAGAGCTCCATAGGATCCAGCGCACTCGGAACCACACCAAGCTCGGTGACGAACTTCTTAATCCAAACGCCCTCCTTTGCCGCTTTCGAAGTGGCGATATACTCAGCCTCCGTTGTAGAATCTGCCACAGTGTCCTGCTTGGAACTCTTCCAGCTCACTGCGCCACCGTTCAGTGTATACATCAAGCCTGATTGAGATCGAAAATCGTCCGGATCTGTGACAAAGCTGGCGTCTGTGTAACCCTTTACAACGAGCTCTTCGTCACCACCGTATACGAGAAACATATCCTTAGTCCTCTTCAGGTACTTTAGGATATTCTTCACTGCTGTCCAATGATCATGACCTAGATCACTCTGGTATCTGCTCGTAACACTTAGAGCATAGGACACATCTGGTCGTGTACATATCATGGCGTACATGATTGACCCAATCGCGGATGCGTATGGAATCTTACTCATGCGTTCTCGCTCATCAGTTGTCGAAGGACACTGATTTTTGCTCAAACTTTTCCCATGCGACATCGGCAAGAACCCCTTCTTGGCGTTTTCCATACTGAACCTCTTCAGTACTTTATCTATATATGTACTCTGGCTTAGCACTATTAGGCGCTTTGATCTATCTCTATAGATCTTTATACCTAATATGTATGCTGCCTCGCCTAAGTCTTTCATTGAAAAACTATTTTTCAACGAAGTCTTAATATTGTCAAGAAAAGATACATCATTCCCAATCAACAATATGTCATCCACATAGAGTATTAGAAATGCTATTGCGCTCCCACTTACTTTCTTGTAAACACAAGCCTCTTCGCGGTTCCTGATGAAGCCAAACCCTTTGACCACTTCATCAAAGCGAAGATTCCAACTCCGTGATGCTTGCTTCAGTCCATAGATGGATCTCTGAAGTTTGCATACCTTTCCAGCATCCTTTGGATTGACAAAACCCTCGGGCTGTATCATATACACGTCCTCGGTTAGCTTCCCATTCAGGAACGTTGTTTTGACATCCATTTGCCATATCTCGTAATCGAAATATGCAGCAATCGCTAGAAGAATCCGAACAGACTTAAGCATCGCTACGGGAGAGAATGTCTCATCGTAGTCAACTCCTTGAACTTGTCGAAAACCCTTTGCGACAAGTCGAGCTTTATAGATGTATACATTCCCATCCGCGTCTGTTTTCTTTTTATAGATCCATTTACATTCGATAGGCCTCACGCCCACTACTGCAGAAACAGCTATAGAAGCCATCTTATCAGTGACGAGCACCAAAAAAACACGTCACTGGTATACCGAAAACTTACCAATGGCGGGCGTCAACTACCTCGTGTCACTGGTAAATAATTACCAGTGACGAGCATCTATTACTGCCCATCACTGGTAACGTACCAATTACTAGTGGTGGGCGCACAGAGGAGCTCGTCACTGATATATTATATTCCGAGTGACGTGCGCACCAAAGAGCCCGTCATCGATACTTTTTCCTGCCAAACTTGCTCCTGGCCTTCATACCAGTGGCGGGCTCACGTTCGGCTCGTCACTGGTAAGTTGTTTACCAGTGGCGGGCCTGTATATGTGCCCGTCACTGGTAACCTGCCCTATAAAAAGCATCAGCGAGCTCGCTGCTGGCCAGTCGTAGCTCCACTGGCCAACAGCGAGCTCGTCAATCGCCTGCGCGTCCGCCGCCGCCGTACACGCCCCTGGTAATTTCCTAGCTGTCACGGACCCGGAATCCACATGTGATTAGGGGAAAGCGAAGTCGCCAAGGACCGAAGGACACGTCAGCCCGGTGGCACGGTACCTGCGCCGTACGCACCGAGGCAGGACGATCCGACACCCGCCACATGCGAGCCGGCCGGAAGCGACCAATCTTCCCAGAACCACAAATAGATTCCCGATACCAGTGAAGGGGTAATACCGCGGGATAAGCCTGTGCTCCGCGATAGTCATAGGAGGACTAGAGCTCGGGATATGTATCCCCTCATCCTAACCTAGCCTCGAGGTGCAACTCTGGGGGGAATCCAGCTCTGCTCTGCCGTCAGCGCGAGGCGTGACGGTCATGGGAGGCTTAGCGAGTACGGGACGAATCCCCTGGATCGGCCCAACCAAAGCTGCACGGGACTGGTGGTTCGCTCACCTCTGCCATCACGAAACGCAGTCCTAGCACGCAATAATACCACTGCACAGTTGCCCATATACTTCATCACATACACGCATTGTACATGGACAACCGCAAGTAACAACTCGGATACCACAGTACAAACCCTACATTACGATATTAATAATAACTGCCCACGACAGGACGACATGTTACAATAGTCTGTTATATCCAAACACATATCCGAGTACGGAGAAGTTAAACAACAGCGGAAGCAAAATAAATGAGACCCACAGCGGCATAGTGACCGCTGACCAAAATCCACATCTATCCCATGAGTCGAACACTACCGAGGAAACACTACTTCAGACGGTATTCGAAATAATCCCGGACCATCGGCTCACCTGCAAGCTCTAGGAATAACCTAGGTGAGTACAAAAGTACTCGCAAGACTTAATCGTGCTTGATTAAATGTCCTACACATACTAGTTTAGCAGAAGGTAAACATGATGCTTCTCAGAGTAACAATATACAAAATTAATAACATGGCATCAACAGGGCAATTAAGGATAAGGTAAATAACAATTAATTCAGAACAACAACCATATCATAAACACATCACCACAAATCCGATTCATCGAGTCCCAATCCAATGGGGCAGCCCATATATCCAATCCAATCGACTTAGTTAACGAATTCCAAATCCAAAAAGGGGAGCCCCTATACCAATCCAAATTGAACCATCACAGATACATAATTAAATCCGAATTGATCATTCAAGGACACATTATCAAAATCCGACTTAATCCATCACAGACACATTATGATCTAATCTCTCGGACCGCTACCGACAAACTCAACCCCTGACGATATAAACGAGTGCATAACCGCAAGGAGGTAATGATCCTCCAAGGGGCGTGGAGGCTTGTCCCATTATACCTCAGTGTTGGTTCTCGCTAACGATCCCGTGTTATAAGGGATGGTGACACGCTGAAGATATGGTTGGTACGGTGACAAAACTTCGAGCTCCTGGGTCACCTTCATGCTGCAATTAGCACCAACCGTACCCATTGTGCACGCCCTTGGCTCTCACAACTCACTTAATGATTTGGGTTGAAGAGCCAGCAGATGTTCCCGACGTGAGACCCATCCTACTGCTATTAGTGTGCTTAATCAATATCCTATGACATCTATCCGAAAACATACCCATACGACATTCAGGCTACACATCAATACCTAAGCACACATAAAAGAGGGCATACACCAGAGTACGGTAAGTAAAATGCAACAAGCTCTGCTTGCCTTGTTCGGGTTGCCACTGAGCTTGCGGGGAGTCGTAAGTCAGGTGGTGTTCTCCTTCGGGCTCTGAAGCGAGCGGTACCGGAAAAGGATAAATAAGGAATACTTAACAACCAGCATGTATGCATGTATGAACGATGCGAACTACATGTGCCTAAGGTATATTGTGGTTGCCGATGGATTATTACTACGTGCATAATTTTAGGTTAGCTCGTCGGAGGCCTGGGTGTGGTAGCTAGAATGCATGCATGACAGGTTAAGGTGCTCCGATGAGTTAGAGGTGCGCGATCTACGATAAAAGGGCTAATAAGCATTTGATTGGGTGATATGTGTGGAACTTAAATCCTGGTTCTAGTAAGCTTCATCATACTTAGCATTTCCTGCCTTCTTCTCAGTAAGGAACAAGGTATGGTCTATCCTATTTTCAACATTATCTCATTATCTAAAAATACCAAGTAGGTGTATCATGTTATTATCCGGGTGCATTATGTGTTACAAGTTTAGAGCGGTCAGAATCGTGTTACTCGGAGTTATGACCATCAAACTAGGGTTTGTGTCGATCTGCGATAAGAGAATTAAGGAGTGTGGTGTGGGGTGATACATGTTGACCCTAGGTACTGGTTCTATACATTGTGTGTGTTAAAGTTCGTACGATGAGATTTTAGGGTTTCGTCGTTGATCTTCTTATGCATGTGTGCTAACGTTGTGTACTTTGAGTTAGGGTTAAAGGCGGGGGAATCATTAGTGGCACTACTACATAAAAGGTCAACACTGACGGGCAAAAAACGGTTATCAGTGACGGGTACCCGTCCCGTCAGCAACTAATGGTCAGTGGTAACACAAGTTACCACTGACGGGTGGAGCACCCATCAGAGATAAAAGTCATCACTGACGGGCAAAATTTTTTACCCGTCACTGATAAAAGTCATCACTGACGGGCGAAATATTATGCCCGTCAGTGATGACTCACATCACTGACGGGCGAGGTATTATGCCCGTCAGTGATGACCTTTTTAGAGGCGTAAAAAAAAACCCTACCCGGGCAGTGCCGGGTAGGGTTTCACTAAAACGGCTGTAACTTTTGCATACGGTGTCCGTTTTGGGTCCACGACCACTCAAAATGACCGTATCGACGAGGCGCATCTGAAAAATCTACTAGTCTTTAGACTTGTACATTTTTTCACCTCCAAATTCGCCCTCTAACACTGACTTTTTCCCCTCCGAACGAAACGTCGTATCTTTCGACCCTCCGTTGAACTTCTTCCCGAGCTCCAAATGCAGTAATGTTTGTGGATTCCGAACCGTGAGGGAGTAGAGCTGCTAGAAAAAAATACGAGAAAAAATTTTAAAAATAAAAAAATTTCACTCCAAATTTGCGCTACCGAATCCTTCGTACGAATAATCTCCGCTACCGAACCCTCCGTGCCCTCCGTTGAACTTCTTCCCGAGCTCCAAATGTAGTAATTTTTGTAGATTCCGAACCGTGAGGGAGTAGAGCTGCTACAAAAAATATGAGAAAAAAAATTTAAAAATAAAAATTTTTGGCACTAGTAGAAGGATGGAAGGAAGTAGAGGAGGGAGGAAGATGGGGTGCTCACCGTGACTCCATGGAGTTGGAGAGGAGGAGGGGCCGGCAGTGGGAGGAGGAGAGGAGAGGAGGGTGACTCCATGCATAACGGTGGGATGCTTGAGGAGGATGCTTGAGGAGGGTGCTTGAGGAAGGAGAGGAGAGGAGGGTGGAAGGGAGATGGAGTGGAGTGGCCTGAGTGGAGTGGAATGGCCTGAGTGCGCTGCAGTGAGGTGTATTATATACCACGCGGGATTCTAACATTTCGGGTTTTGAAATTTCGGATTGGCGGGATTCACATCACTGACGGGTCTATATTCACGCCCGTCAGTGCTGACTTTTCGTGAAAACTCGTATTTTTGCTAAATTCATCAGTGACGGGCCTACTTTTTGCCCGTCAGTGGTATTCTCCACATCACTGACGGGTCCATATTCACGCCCGTCAGTGCTGACTTTTCGTGAAAACTCGTATTTTTGCTAAAGTCATCAGTGACGGGCCTACTTTTTGCCCGTCAGTGGTATTCTCCACATCACTGACGGGTCCATATTCACGCCCGTCAGTGATGACTTTTCGTGAAAACTCGTATTTTTGCTAAAGTCATCAGTGACGGGCCTACTTTTTGCCCGTCAGTGGTATTCTCCACATCTCTGACGGGTCCATATTCACGCCCGTCAGTGATGACTTTTCGTGAAAACTCGTATTTTTGCTAAAGTCATCAGTGACGGGTCGACTTTTGTGCCCGTCAGTGATGACTTTTCTCCCCCTGAAACGGAACATCTGATAGAGTCACGACTGACGGGTATCCGGCGGCCCGTCAGTAATAGGTGATAAGGTGTAGTGGATAACCTTTTTTGTAGTAGTGTGGGTGATTGGAGTTTAAAGGTGGATATTTACAAAGTATTCGCGGACATGAGTTTATGCAGTTAGGATCATACCAGTTGGATCTATAGTGGTTTAGTTAGGGATTAGAGAAAAGCTGCGCAGGAAATAGGGTGCATTAGGGTTTGGTCAAGATGGTCGGAAATGCGATTGAAGTTCAGGACATTATGTTTAAGCAAGATGGTAGCGGATTCTACTAGGGTTCCAGAGCTACAGAAGTTGCTTGATTCGGAGTTGGGGTCGCCATGCTAGGGTGGAGCGAGGATCGACGGTGAACCGGAAGGCTAAACATTCTAGCCCTATTAACCTACTGTGCATGTGCTCAAATTAAGGTTTTGTTCCAGCCATGTTGTAGGAAATTTCCTAAGGTTTCCAGAAAGTCCAAGTTTGCTTCAATCCGAGTTACGGATCAAAAGATATCGCCGTTTGAATTTTTATCGGAAAACAATCCAACCCTAACCCTAACAGCACGAAAATATAATTGCTAAAGCCACCCGAAGATTCTCCTCTCTCTCACTGCACCACCGTTTTAAATCACTGAACTCACCCGAGACTTTACCCCAAACCTTGCCTTCATAACAGTACCAGCTGTCGGGTGGGGTCTACATGTCAGCCGGAGAGGGCTCATTAGCTCACCCGGTGCTGACACGTGCCCTTCCCCTTCCCTCCACTCCCTCTCTCCTCTCCACTCTCTTTGTTCCGGCCAGAGAAGCAACCCGGGCGGCGGAGCTCCACCGGAGCACTCGCCGGACTTGGCTAGGAGCCACGGTTGAGCTAGGGGAAGATGGTAGGAGGGGTGGGAGCTCACCCCGAAGATGGCACGTTGCTCGGGGGCGACGGAGGCGGCCGGGAGGGGGTTGGCGACGAAGACCGGCGACGGAGGAGCTCGGGCGTTGCCGGAGGCGCCGCTGGGGTCACGGATCTGCATGGCATGGAGGAGGAAGGGGATCAGAGAGACATGGGGACGCTCGTGAGCTAGAAGATGGGGGGGAGCGGGCTACCGGAGCGCTGGGAGATCCTTCACCGGAATGTGGCCGGAGCTGGAGAAGAGGACCGCGGCAGGGAGCTTCCGGGCATGAATCTGAACAAAGGAGGGGAGGAGGAGATGAGGGCGCAGGGGGTGAAGCTTGGGAACAAGGTGAGGAAGCCAATGGCTCATCGGGAAGCGAGGGATTTTCTCGCCGGCGTCTCGGTCGGAATCGGAGAAGACGACGGCACGAGGAGGGACTAGGGTTTTCGGGCTAGGTCTGTTCCGACCGTGGGGAGAACGAGGGGGAAGAAGGGGGCTGTCGGGCGGCCATTTATGGGGCGGCACGCTGGTCAGGAGGGCGGCCGGAGCGGGGCACCGCCCGCCCCGGCGAACGGGCGGCGGCGACGTGGCCGTGGGGTGCCGACAGGCGGGCCCCACACGGCGGGTGCGGGAGCGGGCGAAGGCGCATGGCCCTCGGGGGCGTTTCCGCGCAGAGAAGACGGAAAGGGGGAGGGAGAAAGCGGAAAGAGGCTGCGGGCCGGTTAGGTGGGCTGGCCGAGCGGGCCTTCGGCCCAGATGGCTTAGGGTTTTATTATTTCTTTTTATTTTTCTTTATTCCAGTGTTACTCCCCTTTATCATTTTATGTGTCAAATATTCTCCAATAATTCTGAAATTTTTACTGGAGCTCTAA
This sequence comes from Stipa capillata, assembly GCA_019208055.1. Taxonomy (NCBI): domain Eukaryota; kingdom Viridiplantae; phylum Streptophyta; class Magnoliopsida; order Poales; family Poaceae; genus Stipa; species Stipa capillata. The sequence goes on from JAGXJF010002214.1 coordinate 77,428, forward strand.
TGTATTATTTGGGAGCTACTGGAAGAATTTGAATTAATTTGGACCTGGTTTGGCCCAGGTTTGTGTTCAATTTCAAATTAGGGCTTGAGTTGGGATTTGGATGTGCGATATTTTATGTGTCAGAACTACTTCAAAATTATGAAATTTTGGCAGTGGGTTCAAAATGATTTATAGGACCTACTGGGTGACTTTAAATTGGTTTGGGGCTCAATTGACCTAGTCTTTAGATTAACTTTAGGGTTTGACCTAATCGGTGTGGGAACGGCAACCAAGTCTTTGAGACTTCCGAAGATTTTGGGGACTGGCGGGTAGCTAAGGTTTCTACCTTCGAAGCTTTTTATGAAAGTTGGGGGACTCTTCACCCAACAGCGCTCTCCTAATCTTCCAACCCTAGATCTGTCGGTTTTAGGGTTTGGAGTTGAATACTTCTATCGAACTAGCATGGTAGTAGCAATTTGGGGGATGGCTTGAGATGAAGACTCCGGGGAGAAGAAAAAGGAAACTAGCTTGATGAGTTATCGGGGAGGATCACAGATCCTTCGAATAAGTTGATTGGTGTTTGCAATTTTATCCATGGAGGATGAGATATGTACATATTCAATAGAGTTTCATCATATAGTATTTTAGTTTTAACCAGGTGTGTGTGTGTGTGTGTGGGTGTTTATACAGAATGATGAATGCTATGTATGCATGAATGCAAGTCGAAACCTAGGTTGTCTGATTTGGGTATTACACTAGCCCTCCAAAATCTTCCCCCACCTCCCCTAGCTCCCTTGCCATCTCTCTTTCCCTCCTAATCTAGCTAGATCATCCATTATCATCACCTGATCATCACCTCTAGCTTGCTGATCTCCCCCAAATTTGCTTCAATTGCAGCCCCCAAACCTCTCCCTCCATAGCTTAGCTGATCTCACCTTAGTGCATGCTTCCATGTGTTTAAAACTGATAAGAGCAGATATCTCTTTTGATTTTGTTTTAGCCATCTAAACTGTTAAAGGAACTGTTGTTGTCTTCGATCCCCTAAATTGATCAGTGATCATTTGTTACTCGTATGCATGCCTTGCTATATGAAATATGTTTGTATACTTATGCCTCCTGATCCTACCATATGATGTTGAATGGTGAGCTTAACCATTAGAATGGGTTCCACATACATGTATATATGTATCAGTTTAGCAAACTGAAGAACAGATGTTTAGTTCAGTTTAGTTCAGTTTAGCAAACTGAAGAACAGATGTATATATGTTTCAGTTTAGCTCTCTAGTTTTCAGGAAGAATCAATGTTGTAATGAACCATGTATGCAAGATCTCACCTTAGTTTATTATGATCAGTGAGATGAATTCGATCTGTACATTGCTTCAATTGATATATGAGTAATTATATTTCTTATGCACTGAGGTAGAATCACATATGTGTAATTATGTGTACATTGGTTCATATATGTGTAATTATGTTTCTTATGCACTGAGGCAGAATCATATATATATGTGTAATTATATATGAGAAGCAAATGATACTTTGATTCGGTGGATCTGTGGTGATGTGAGATGTGCATGAAATGTATTTCATATATGTGAATGTGAGATATGCTTGTGGTACCGGCTGTCGAGCCGAGGCAACATTCGTTGCTTTGTTTATTTTTTCAGGGAAACTGAGTTCAACGTTTTGGCGAAATGTTGCTTCGTCAACATTTTGTCAACGTTCGATACTCAATTTTGCATAATTTTAGCAAAGGTCATGCTGAAATTTTGAATTTTCAACAATTTATTTCAATAACCTGCCAAATTTTGAAATGTTTTATGTAATATTTCAAAATCTCAATTGCAAAGAAAACTTTTTTTTTAGCCTCTCATGAAAAGTTTCATAAGTGTTGTTTCCATTATTTTTTTTAGCCTCTCATGAAAGCTTTCATAACTGTTGTTTCCGTTAATTTTTGTTTAACAAGTTTAATTCCATTTCGTCCGAAAATGGCCGAAAGTTCTCCCTCTTCATCGTGCGATCGTTTTGACAAATTTGTTCATATATTGCTTGTGGTACCGGCCATCGAGCCGAGGCAACGTTTGTGTTGCTCTTTGTGAACACTTGAGTTGTCAACGTTTAGTCAAAATGTTGCTTTGTCAACATTTTGTCAACGTTCGACAAACTCAATTTTAGTTATTTTAGCAAAGGTCATGCCAAAATTTTCTACGGGTTGGTACTAATTAATTTTCGTATATCTTAGGGATCGAACGACCGATGGATCGAAGTTGGATGTATGACGGCGATCAGAACACACAAAGTTTCTATACATCTTTGAATGAGTTCTTTGATTTCGCCGAGCGAGATATGGTGCGAAAGGGTGGCACGAAGATATGTTGTCCGTGTCGTGATTGCAAAAACTTGAAGATGTACGAAAGGAAATCTGGTTTTTTGCACATGTACCTGGTGCGATGGGGTTTCATGGCAGGTTATACACGGTGGACAAGTCACGGTGAGGAGGATGAGGTTGTTGCCGACGACGAAGGGTTAGATGAAGAAGCAGGACATGGGGAGCCGGAAGCAGAACGGTTGGATTATAAAGATGCCAGAGGACATGAAGAGGCCGAAGCGGATACGCGAAGCACGGGGGACAATTTGGCCGAAATGGTCCAGGACCGTCATGTGCAAGAGCAGGTTGTGAAAGAGACGAATAACGATAGTGCGGCTCGTAGAGAGGCTGCCAAGTTAGAGACACTGGTGAAAGACTCGAAAACTCCCTTGTATCCTGGTTGCAATCCCGAGCACACCCACCTCTCAGTCACGCTCGAACTTCTAAGACTCAAGGCACTCCACAACAGCACGGACACAAGCCTCGATGAGACATTGGAGTATCTCGCAAAAGTTCTGCCGGAGGGGAACGTGTTGCCTCGCGGCTGCGATGAGGCCAAGAAGGTCGTGTGCCCTCTTGAATTAGAGGTGACGAGATACCACGCGTGTCCGAATGACTGCATCATTTATCGCAACGAGTACGCGGAGCTAACCAAGTGTCCCGAGTGCAAAGCATCCCGATTCAAGCAGGGAAAGAACTACCAACCAGATGGTGACAACAGAGTGAAGAGCGGTGCTCCTGCAAAGGTTGTATGGTACCTTGCACTCATTCCCCGTTTGAAGCGTCTATTCGCAAACAAGAAGGAGGCAAAGCTCATGCGTTGGCACGACGAGAGGCCAATGAAAGATGACGCCGTGCTGAGACACCCTGCGGATGGTTGCCAGTGGAAAGCAATCGACGACCAATACCCCGAATTCGGAGGAGAGCCGAGGAATATCAGAATTGGAATGAGTACGGACGGACTCAATCCTTTTGGAAAAATGAGCAGCAGGCACAGCACTTGGCCCGTGGTCGTATGGATGTACAACCTCCCTCCGTGGCTCTGCATGAAGCGGAAGTACCTACACCTGTCTATGCTAATTCAAGGGCCACAGCAACCAGGGAACGATCTGAACGTGTATCACCAACTACTGAAGGAGGAGCTAGATACACTCTGGGCTGAACCAGGGGTCCGGGTCTGGGACGCTCACGAAGGAGACTACTTCAATATGAGAGCTATGATGATCACAACGGTGCAAGACTATCCCGCTTATGGATATCAATCCGGCCAGGTTTGCCACGGATACCAAGGATGTGTTAAGTGCATGGAAGATACAACAAGTCGTCACCTACCGGGCTCTCACAAAATTGTGTACATGGACCACCGAAGATGGCTTCAACAGGACGACCCGTGGAGACAAGAAAAAGAAAAGTTCGACAATACGATTGAGACCCGAGGACCACCACGTAAGAGGAGTGGGGAAGAAATATATGAGATGTTGAACTCTTGGGGTGAGTGCCCTAGGGCGGGAAAGAAGCAGAAGAAGGTAAAGCCGCTGGGAGGCGTGTGGAAAACGAAATCTGTATTCTGGGACTTGCCTTACTGGCCTTTTCTCGAGATGCGTCACTGCATAGATGTCATGCATATTGAGAAAAATGTCTGTGAGAGTGTGCTCGGTCTCTTGCTCCACATGGTAGACAAGACAAAGGATGGGCCGAAGGCACGAGCTGACTACGAGGAACTGGGGATAAGACGAGAGCTGTGGGCCAAGGAGGAGAAGACCAAGTTGGGCAGGAATGTTACAAAAATCAAGACGGACTGTCCCGCCGCTTGCTACACTCTAAGTACAGACGAGCTTGATAAAATCTTCAAATGCCTCAAAGGTGTCAAAGTAACTTCCGGCTACTCGGCAAACATACAGAGATTTCTAGACATGCAGAACCACAAACTAATCGGTATGAAGTCTCATGACTGTCACGTGATGATCACGCAGATACTTCCGGTTGCAATTAGAGGGCTAATGGAGCCATGGATCCGCACGACACTGCTTGACCTCTGTAACTTTTTCGACATTATCTCTCAGAAGTCCATCACTAAGAAGCGTTGCCGGCGACTGCAGGCGGAGATCATTGTCATACTATGCGAGCTTGAGATGTACTTTCCGCCCGCATTCTTCGACGTCATGGTTCATCTCATGATCCATATCGTCCCGGAGATCATCGACCTAGGTCCCGTATTCCTACACAACATGTACCCGTTGGAAAGGTTCAATGGGGTCGTCAAGCGATACGTTCGTAACAGGTCTCATCCGGATGGGAGCATCGTCCAGGGCTTTCTCACCGAGGAGAGCGTCGAGTTCTGCACGGATTACATGAAGTCGACAAACCTATAGGCGTGCCTGTTAATCGGCACATTGGCAGGCTCGATGGCGTAGGTCACCGACGCGGAAAGAAGGATTTACATGTGCACAGTGACGTACCGAACCGATCAGACGATTACGTCAGAGCGCACACAGTAGTGCTACAGCACCTGTCAGTGGTCCGACCTTATGTTATTCAGCACATGGCAATGTTAAAAACAAAGCACGGCACAAGAAAGACCGAAGCGGCTCTCATGAAAGAGCACAACGCTACGTTCGCCAGGTGGCTAAAAAACTACTTTGACGAACATAGCTTCTCAAAAGATGATGACGTAGCACGGACGGTGTTCCACGTGGCACAGGGACCCCTGATGAATGTCGGGACATACCAAGCATACGATATCAACGGATACACATTCTATACAGAGACACAAGACCAGAAGAGTGTGTACCAGAACTCTGGGGTGACGATGGAGGCCCTAACCGGTAAGAAAAAGGACAGATACTACGGTAGGCTCGAAGAGATTTGGGAACTTGACTACACCGTAACCAAGATCCCCATGTTCCGGGTAAGATGGGCTGAAGAATGTCGAAACGGAAGACTATTTCACTACCATGGTCATACCGAAAGCAGTTCCTATTGAGACAGTAAATGTGAAAGCGATCAGTGCCAAAAATGAGTCGTGGGTATTAGCTAAACAAGTGGCCCAATGCTTCTACATAGCCGACCCGACGAGGCCAAGCCGTCATGTCATGAGGAGGGGCAAAAGGAGTATCGTTGGAATCGATGGTGTCGTTGACGAAGACGACTATGACCAATTTGACGACCCGGATATGGAGGAAGACAATGACGCTGCTAACAATCAGCCACGGCCCAACAGAAGGAGAAATACTACATGTCCCGCCGTGCGTCCCTTCAAAAGACGAAGTCACTCCGAGGGGCTAACCTATACCAGGAAGAAGACCAAGACTACCGTTGAGAAGACTGTCGAAGAGTGAGAAGATTGTCGAAGAATGTCGTAATTTAATTAAGTTAATTAATGATGTAACTTAAGTATGTGCTACGTCAGAGAAAACAATGTATGCACGATTGTATGTGCTACTATTAAGAAAACGATGTTTGATGGTTGGGATGTTAATTCTATCTATACTCACAAAGTAATCATAGCAGCAAAATTTACTAAACTGATAAGTACATTTATGCTATATGATTCCAGAAGATCCAAACAAATTTTATCTGAAGCCAAACTCAATTAGCACGAAGATCTCTAGATTCCTCGAAAGAAAAGTTAATTAATCGCAAGAAAAAATTATGTATGTTCATAAAAGAATTTGAAAATATAAATGATGAAGTTAAAGTGGCTGGGCATTTTCAAAGTAAGTGTATCAACAACATATCATATTTACTTCTATAGTGAAAATAGCATTATTAGAATTTTTCATGAAAAGATTGGGGTTAAATATTGATCAGGTGAATTTTTCATGTAGTTACACGCTAAAGACCATGACCACTTAAATGATATGTAAGTACTAATGCAAGGTATACTCCATTTTTATTTTATTTTATGTTAGCCATAGTCAATGTTTACAGAAAAGAAAACTACACTATGTGTAGTTGAGTTGGTCTCCCATTAATTGATTATCATGATTGGCTATTCTAACCCCACCTATCTTACCAGTGACGAGCAAGTCTGTGGGGTCGTCACGGATAAGAAGTTAGCAGTGACGTGCTCTTTTTGTGCTCGTCACTGATAAGAATTTAGCAGTGACGTACGCATTTTTGAGCTCGTCACTGTAAACACATAAGTACAACTTTACTAGTGACGAGCATACCTTCGGGCACGTCACTGATAAGCATCCCCATATAAACCTCCCGCGCGGGACTTGGGGAAAAATTCCCCAAATCCCGCGCCCGCCCTAATTCCCCGAACCCTCCTCCCGCGACCGACGCCACCAGGCCGCCGCTCCTCGCCGGACGCCGGAACCACCGCCGGACGCCGGAGCCGCCTCCCTCGCCCGACGCCGGAACCGACGCCATCTTCCGCCCGCCGCCTCCCTCGCCCGACGCCGGAGCCGCCTCCCTCGCTGGACGCCGGAGCCGACGCCGCCGCCACAGCCGCCTTCCTCACCGTCCCGCATTGCAACCGCCCCCTCATCATCCTGCCAAGTGAGCTCCCGAACTACTCTTGCTTCTCTAATTTACGAGGTCGAGGTTTAGGTGTAGTATGTCCTGAGTTGTGGTTATATCTTCCGTTAGGTTATCGATTTCGCTCTGGTCCACTTTGATTCTGATGTAGCTGCTTCAAGTTCTGATCGATTCCCATGGTCTGGTGCGCCCGTGAAATTAGAGTTTGATCTACTTGTTCTGCGATTCTAGATAATCAATGGCATGACCTAGTCTTACCTTCTGCGTTTTGCAAAATGAGTTTTCAGTACTATTGTATTGTAATTCTCTGGTATCTTGGATCATTAGGTCATTAGGTTTTTCTGTATCAATATTAAAAGTCTCAGTTTGCTGTGGAACAGTTGCGGATTAGTTTGAAGTTCGTTGCGTGAAGTTCATTGTGTGAAGTTCATCGCATCCATTGTGTGAAGTTCATCGCATCCATTGTGTGAAGTTCAAATGAGAACTGCTTGTGGTACCGGCCGTCGAGCCGAGGCAACATTCGTTGCTCAGTTTATTTTTTCAGGGAAACAGAGTTGTCAACGTTATGTCAAAATGTTGCTTCGTCAACGTTTTGTCAACGTTCGACACTCAATTTGAGTTAATTTTAGCAAAGGTCATGCCGAAATTTTCAATTTTCATTGTATGTATGGTATAATCGTGTCATTGTTGTTCGTTGTCATACTCAGTTATATGCTTTTGTTTAACAAGTTTCCATTTAGTTCGAAAATGGTCGGAAGCACTCCCTCTTCGTCGTGGACAGGAACCGATGCCCCGGCGTCGTCCCGAGATATCGAGGGGCGTGCGGAAGCTCCCCGGGACCTGGCCCTCGAACAAATATCTCAGGGGGTCGCCATCATCGACGACCCTGCTGCCGGGGATAACAATGAGTACGATTCGTCCCACGAAGAGTCCGGCGGTGCTGAAGACGTGACCGATCGTGACGAAGGGACCGGCTATGAATACGAGACCGGTATTGAAGAAGAACAGGCGGACGAGGCTCCACCAGCCAAGCAAAAAAGGCGGCTCGTGCCTAGGAGACCTAACAAGTTGAGCACGGACACCTTCGTAATCACTCGAGTGGACGATCTGGGTAAACCAGCCAGTCCTGTAAAAGCTGCACAGGGGTACTCAAACGCCGTAGGCTGCATCCTGCGTGAAACCGTGAAGATCACAACCCCCGACATAAGGACGAGAGAAACCGAGCATCTTCGAACTCTCCTCCTGGACAGGCTATTCAGCAGGTACTCCGTCCCGGAGGCCGACAAAAATAGAGTCGCAACGAAAGCCCTGAGCATGATGTCCAAATCCTTGAATACCTGGCGATACCATGCCAATAAAATGAAGGATCAAGATTTTGAGACTGTGATAAAGCCGAAATGGCCTATGATAGATGAGGCGGACTGGACCGAGTTCATTCAAACTCGCTCTGGCGATGAATTCAGGAGGAAGAGTGATTGGGGGAAGGACATGCGGGGGAAGATCGTGGGTGACCACAGACTCGGCAGCCGTGGTTACCAAGGGAAGAGGCCTAAATGGGACAAGGAGGATGCATGGTTGATTGCGGCCGGGAAAGAACCCCCTTTCTCGGACATCCAGGAAGGGCGCGGAAAGGATTTTGTGAGGGCCCACGCAAAATTTGACCCTGCGACGGGGGAACCGATCTTCACGCACGAGAAAATGAAGGACGTGCACGAAGAACTGGTAACCTCTGAACCCATTTTACTTATTTGTCCTACGTAGATTAATTTCCTAAAGATTACTTTCTGAGCGGTTCATGTTGCTTGCAGAAAAAGCTGAGCCAGCAACCTCAGAGCTCACAGGACTCTGTCGATAGCGACAGGTGGCAAGACCCTATCAACAAGGCTCTCGGGAAGCCGGAGACTCGTGGCCGCGTGATGGGCGTCGGGTATGGGGCTCGATGGGCTGATTACTGTCCCCAAACCCGCGAGGCTGCCCGCGAGAGGAGGAAAGCGAAGCAAGATAAAGAATTCGATGCGCGAGTGGAGGCGGCGGTGAAACGTATATTAGGGACTATATATGAGCAGCTACAACGTCCACCCATGCATCCTTCTACGCAGCCGCCGCCCTATAATCTGGATACGCAGCCGCCGCCCTTCACTGCTGCAAGGAGTAGTAGCCCCTCTGTCTCGGGCGTTGGCCCCGGGTCACCAAATACAATCGACAGCCTAACGGTAAGCGTCGCCGGCTCAACAAATCGTAAGGTGTCGTACAGATTTCGTTGTTTCGACTCTAACATCGATGACCCGTACATATGTTCGCAGGTGATAACTCCGTGCCATCTCCAGACCCAAGTACTCGGCTCGATGGTGACGGTCGCGTACGGTCGAGTCCACCCAATAACGCCGGAGAACAGGATGCACTGTGTGGATTTACCACCAAACATGGCGAGGGTGGAGTTGACTAAGATGGTCGGCACCTTTGAGGACTTGGTTCTGAATGACCCCCCTGAAGAGGGATACGAGAAGCTAGGAGCCTGCAAGGGGTTTTTTCTTAGGTGGCCGAAGGACGCGATAAAGTTGATTGAGACCTCCAATCGTCCAGCACCTTCGCCGAGCCACACCCACAGTCCATCAGCAAGACCATCTCCTTTGGGTATTTCCGCACCTCTATCCTACAGGGATCTGGAGATGGAGGATGCCGAGGAGGGCGCGGAGCATGGCATGCCTCGTGACGAAGAGGCACGAGAATTTGTAGATACGTCGCCACCCAAGCATGACGAGGAAGCCCAGACGAAGTTGACTCCTAAAACACTCGTGGGCGCAGCCAAAGAAGCGATGGCCGTCAGAGGGCCGTATCTCTGGATACGCAGCGTACGAGCAAAAAAGGGGCGAAGAAGACACATGCTAGCACCGGTACGTACGATAGACAGGGTGACGCGAGGTTGAAGAAATCCTTAACCTACGCAGCATCTTCCCAATCAGGACAGCGAGCAACGGGTCGTCAATGGCGGGCCCATCACGTCCCGGGTCACCCATGGTACCAAATGATGAGTTCGACGTCCTCCCGAACGAAATGAAGATTCTGCATGAGAACATTCGAGACCTGGAATTAGGACCCGATGAAACTAATGTCTCGTATTACACGGCGAAGGTGCCAGAGGGTTTCCATTTCATCGAGCAGTATCCCGCGGACAAGTTCTATCTGGACTTTGCGGAGATCTTCGGCATGTTCAACCTTTATCGGCTCGAAGCATCCTTCGTCAGGCTATGGGCACTTCACCTAACCAGAGAGATCAGACGCCTGAAGATTCTCGATGTTGCAATAGCAGATCCGTATCACATGCACGAGAACAACGTTCGCTCCCAACAAGGTAGAGAGATTATGAAAGAATACCTTGTGAGTGCGATGATAGCGCATAAGGGAACGAATACCTACTCGTGCCCTACAATCCATTGTAAGTCCTTCTCTACTTTGTGCTTTCGTAAAGTTCTCTTTCGCTTGTGCACCTAGCCAACTTCGTGGGTTAATATTGGTTTGCTCACATGTGTGCGCAGCGACCACTGGATCCTCTTAGTGCTAGTGCCGAAGGAAAGCAAGGCTTATTACTATGATTCCATGAAGAGGGTGAAGAAAGACTACACCCTACTCAAGAAAGTTCTGGATGATGCTCTCTTCGACTACAAACACAGGGGAGGAGGAGGAACTATGGTAAAAAGAAGTGGTGGTCCATGCTTCAAACACGTGACCGATTTCTGTTGCAGACAGCAGCCGGAGAATAGTGTGACGTGTGGCTACTACGTCTGCTGCCACATGGACGACTTTGTACGGGCGCGGAACACGTTTCGCAAACATGACGACTTACGCAAGTGGAGTAATAACCTCGAGCACAAGCCATATGACTGGAAGCAAGAGTTTGCATGCCTCCAGAATGCGTTTGCGAATATCATCAACAAGGACGTCGTCTCAGATACGGGGCTTTTCTACGCCGGCAATGACCCAAGGGAGGAACACGCCGCTCGCTCAGAGCAGCGAGTTCGCCAAATCCTGACCCAAGACGACGCATTCGCGCGCCCACATGCAGCTAGGCCCTAGAGGAGGGAAAAAAGCGTGAAGATAGGCCCTTCGAAACGGAAAAACATTGCATATGTATTGTGTTTGTGGTCGTGTATTCCCGAACTGGTCTACTTTGTACATTTGTGGACATATTTACGTATTGGCACTTGTTATTTTCGTAGTCGGTTTGACATATCTACTTATCGTGTGCGACATCCGAGAGCGCGAGCGAGGTGGCCTTGGAAGCACCGGGCACGTAGGATGCCGACGCAACGAGGCAACGCCGCAAGCGCTATTAGGCCACAGCGGCACGCCCTAGGAGAACGGCGACCGAAGGTCCACAGCGCGCGGGAGTTACACCGGCAAACGGTACCATCGTCCGTGCAAAATTTCCTAGAGGCAACATGCTGCCGCGGCAGCAAAAAGGGCCGTTTCTGCTGCCGCGGCAGCACCTTGGCACCTCCTTCCCCACACTACACCCAAGGGGTACACCCCCCTCTAGGACCCCTGCAGTACACAGGGGCTGGAGAGCGCCACAGTTGACGCGATCCTGCCGTGGCAGCGAAAATGGCTGTTTTTGCTGCCGCGCCAGCGAAAATGGCTGTTTTTGCTGCCGCGGCAGCACGGTGGTTGAGCCTCTCATAACAGCAGTGACGTGCGGACTGGAGAGCTCGTCACTGCTGTATATCTTACCAGTGACGGGCAGATAATATAGCACGTCACTGGTAATTATCTTACCAGTGACGTGCTCTCGTGCGCGCCCGTCACTGATAACTAGATCACCAGTGACGAGCGGATAGCCCGTCACTGATAACCACTTACCAGTGGCGGATCACTAGTGACGGGCCTGCCCGCTCGTCACTAATGGGCATTTTAGGCCCGTCACTGGTGCCCTTTTCTGCAGTAGTGGCCTTCAGGAGGGTCCTTGGTTCTCGTACATGGATTCTATCTCGGATTTCATGGCATCTAGCCATTTAACGGAGTCAGGGCCCATCATTGCTTCCGTATAGGTCGCAGGCTCATCGTTGTCTAACAACAATACCTCGTCCGAAAACCACTGTGGTTTCGTGTGAATCCTAGTAGACCTTCGTGGTTCAGCTGCTGGCTCGACCGAAGTCTCTACATCACATGTAGGGGCTTCCGTATCAGTCATTGTGGGAAACTCCGGAACCACTTCCGGCGTTGCATCACTTTGACCTAATGACGAAGATTCACCAATCTCATCGAGTTGCACTATCTTCCCACTCACCCCTTTCGCAAGAAACTCTTTCTCGAGAAACACACCGTTCTTTGCGACAAACACTTTGCCTTCGGTGCGGTGATAGAAGGAATACCCAACAGTTTCCTTTGGGATAACCAACAAAGAAGCATTTATCTGATTTGGGATCGAGCTTATTTGGTTGTAAACGCTTTACATATGCATCGCATCCCCAAATTTTAAGAAAAGACAAGTTGGGTTTCTTCCCATGCCATATCTCATATGGTGTCGTTTCAACGGATTTAGATAGTGCTCTATTTAGTGTAAAAGCGGCAGTCTCTAAAGCATAACCCCAAAGAGACAATGGCAGTTCAGTTAATGACATCATCGATCTTACCATGTCCAACAAGGTTCGATTACGTCTCTCGGACACTCCATTCCTCTGTGGCGTTCCGGGAGGCGTAAGCTGTGGAACAATTCCGCAACTCTTCAGATGTTTGCTAAACTCGTAACTCAAATACTCCCCTCCGCGATCTGATCGCAGAAACTTGATTTTCTTGTTACGATGATTTTCTACTTCATGCTGAAATTCTTTGAACTTTTCAAAGGTTTCAGACTTATGTCTCATCAAATAGATATACCCATATCTACTCAAATCATCCGTGAAGGTAATGAAGTAGAGGAATCCACCGCGTGCAGCTATACTCATTGGACCACATACATCCGTATGTATGATCTCCATAAGTCAGTCGCCCGTTCTACGTGGCCTGTGAACGGCGTTTTAGTCATTTTACCCATTAGACAAGGCTCGCAAGTGTCAAATGATTCATAATCAAATGACTCCAAAAGTCCATCACAATGGAGTTTTTTCATGCGCTTCTTTCCAATATGACCCAAACGGCAGTGCCACAAATAAGTGGAATTCAAATCGTTTGTCTTGCGACGTTTAGCGTCAGTGTTATGGATGTGTGTATTACCATCAAGATTCATAATAAATAACCCATTCACAACGGGAGCATGGCCATAAAACATATTATCCATATAAATCGAACAACCATTGTTTTCAGACTTAAACGAATAACCGTCTTGCAACAAACATGATCCATAAATAATGTTTTTGCTCAAGGCCGGAACATAGTAACAATTACTAAGCTCTAAAATAAATCCTGAAGATAAATGTAGAGGTAGGACACCGACGGCGAGCACAGCAACTTTTACTCTGTTCCCGACGCGCATCGTCACCTCATCCTTTGCCAGTCGCTTAGGCCTCTGTAGTTCCTGCATCGAGTTGCAAATATGAGCAACCGATCCGGTATCCAATATCCAAGAATTACATTGCGGACCAGCAAGGAATACATCAATAACATGTATGACACTCATACCTGAGCTGGACTTTCCAGACTTCTTCTTTTCTACCAGATATCTCTTGCAGTTCCTCTTCCAGTGTCCCTTCTCTTTACAGAAGAAGCACTCAACATCAGAAGTGGCGCCAGTCTTGGACTTCTTAGGCGTGTCAGTCATACTAGCACCCTTGGATTTGCCCTTTTTCTTAGACTTGCCCTTCTTCTTGAAGTTGGTTGTTTTATTCACCATCATCACATGATTGGCGTCCTTCTGGATTCCACTCTCAGCAGTTTTAAGCATAGTGAACAATTCACCCATACTCTTTTCCATCCCATTCATGTTGTAGTTCATGATGAAGCTACTATAGCTCGGAGGGAGGGAAGCAAGAACAAGATCAGTGCCCAACTCTTGGGAGATTGGAAAACCTAGCGCATCCAACCTTTGCACGTACCCAGACAATCTGAGTACGTGCTGACTCACTGAGCTGCCCTCAGCCATCTTGCACTCAAACAAGGCTTTGGATATCTCATATCTTTCAGTCCTTGCTTGCTTCTGAAACAAAGCTTTCAGCTCCTGGATTAACTCATAAGCAGCCCAATTCCCAAAACGCTTTTGAAGATCAGGTTCCATGGAGGCAAGCATGACGCACTGTACTGCAATGGAATCATCGCTCTTATATTGATAGATACGAGTCTCATCACCTGTAGCATTAGCGGAGAGTTCACCGAGAGTTTGCGATAGGACATAGTCCTTCTTAGCACTCTTGAGGACAATCCTTAGATTACGGTGTAATACCCAGATTCGATAATTAGGGTTTGCCTCGCATTCATGCATACATGTCATCATATTCATGCATGTAAACACCCACACACACCCTTATTTAAACTAAAACACAATAAACATAAATTTTATAGAATATGTACATATCTCATCCTCGGTGAAATTGTTGCAAACACCAATCAACTTATTTGAAATTTTCAAATTTTTAAACTAGTATTAGCATGTGGAAGGATCCGTGATCCTCTTCAATGAATCCTCAGATTAGCTTCCCCCTCCCGACGTTTCCTCAAAGGCCATGAGCAATTACCGACTCGGTTTGAGTTCCCAACCCAAGCCCTAAAAGTGTCAGAATTAGGGTTAGAAGAATAGAGCAACCTCTGACGGGTGAAAGGATCCCAAACTCCCTTCATAGCTTCACGGACAGAAACCCTAGCTCCCCGCCAAGCTTTAAAGGGGTTGGAAATGTTTAGGGCCCAGTTATAATTCAAATTCAAATTCGAGCCCTAATCGGACTTTGTCTTCAAAACCTACGCCAAACAGAGTCCAAATAATTTAAAACCTATAATAGGGCCCCACATGCCCTCTTGACACACCCTGGGGAAATTTAAAAATTCTTAGAAGCCCCAAAGGACCTACTTGCAAACCCTAAATTAAAATTAGGTCAAAAGTCAGATTTGAACTAGAACCTAGCTCTAAACCTCCCCAAATCACTCCAAATTTCTACAGTAGATCCTTAATAATACCTTGAATACCCTGTAAAAATTTCAAGAATTTTGGAGCTGTTTTGGAACATGAAATAATGCAAAAAGTAGCACTGGTATTAAAGAAAATCCAAAACGAAACAGAAACCCTAATCGTTTTGGGCCGAAACCCTCTCGGCCGGCCCATTTTCCTCAGCCCGCATAACCCCGCAGTCCAAACCCGCCTTCTCCACCCCCCGTTCCGCTTTCCCCCTCAGACCACGCCCCCGAGCGCATGCCGCCTCCTCTCACCACCACCGCGCCCTGGGCCCGCTCGTCAGCTCCCCCTTGCCACGTTCCCAACGCCGGGTGGCCGGCGTGGGCGGCGCCCGTCCCGACCAGCTCCCCTCCGACCGGCCGCCGCCCCATTTAAGCCCGCTCCCCTTCGGACAGCCGGCCCGTCCTCCCATTTTCTCTCCCACGCAAACCCTAGTCCTCCCCGGTTCTCCCATCGCTGAAGCTCCGCGTGCCCCCTTTCTTCCCCATCTCCGGTGGGATCTCCGGCGAGTCCCCACCGCTCCTCCAGTGCATCCCCGGTTACCATTTCGTCGCCTTCAAGCTCCCTCCTTCCCCTCTAACACCCTCCACTTCTCCCTTTTTCAGATTTGCGCCGAGGACTTCCCCCGACGTTGCTCCGGTGGCCGCCGGCTTTCCCCACCGTCGCTAGCTCAGCCCGGACCACCCCAGTCTCTCCTCGCCTCGGCATCGGCACCAGGGTAAGCACCACGTGCTTCTAGCACTTCCCCGGGCTCGGCCGGGTCCTGTAGCGCACTCCGGTGAGCTCTCCGGTGGAGCTCCGCCGTCTGGACCACCGCCGGCCTCGGGGCAGAAGAGAAAGAGAGGAGGGAACCAAGAGAGAAAGAGAGAGTGGGCGGGAGAGAGAAAAAGGGGTGGACGCGTGGCGCGGCTGGGTTGGCTCCCGAACCAGAGCCACTGACTATGGGGGCCCACGCGTCAGCTGAGATGTGTCTAGGGTTAGATCTGGGGTAGTTCTCTCGGGTACGCTTAGGGGTAGATATCGGGTCTGGGTAGTCTTCGGGTACATTTAGCAATTAAGGTCACGCAGGTTAGGGTTAGGGTTGAGTTAAAATGCCGCAATGTTTCAAATGCCCATAACTTTTAAACCGTACGTCGGATTTTGATAAATTTTATATATTTGGAAACCTCTCAAGATTTCCTACGTTTTGGTTGGAACAAAACTTCAATTTGAGCATATGCCCAGTAGGTCAATTAGGGTACGAGTGTTTTGATCTTCGGTTTAACTGTCGATCGTCGGTCCACCCTAGCGTGGCGACCCCAACTCCGAATCGAACAACTTTTGTAGCTCTGGAATCCTTGTGGAATCCTCTACAATCTAGTTTAAGCACAATTTCTAGAACTTCGATTGCAATTCCAACCACTTTTGACGTACACCCTAATTTATCCCATTTCATGCGAGGCTCTTCACTAAGCCCTAACTAAACGACTATAACTCCCAATCATGTGATCCCAGCTGCGTTAGGATTGTGTCCTCGAATACTCTCGAGATAAAAACCTTCGAAATGTGATCACCTAATAAACACCACCACCTTTAGCCCTAATTCGGAGTTACACCCGTTAGCACGCATGCATGATAGATCATCGACGAAACCCTAACACCACTAACACATCTTTGGAAGTCCTTTACTAGCATTGGCATCATGTCTCATGCACACCTACCCCACTAGGGTGACACCCTAGTCCCTACTCACGTCACCTAAGAAGTTGTCGTAACACCAAAACCCTAGTTCATCCCACCTCAGGCATAGGTCTTCACTAAATCCTAACGCGACGTTCATAGCTCCCAATGGTGAGTTTTTCCGTTGTGCTGAACTCATGAATTTCACTCTTGCACAATACTAACATGTGTAACGCTTTTGCCATGCCCCGCCACTAACGACGTTAGCTTTAATTCACCATTGCATTATAAAGAGGTCATGCATGCATTCTAGCTTTCACATCACCCTCCGATGAGCTAACATAGAGTCATATACGTAGTAATAAACCCTTCGGCAACCACCACCCATCTTAGGCACATGCATCCCTCATCAATCATTCATGCATACATGCTGGTTGTAAAGTATTCTTTTATTGTGCTTTTCCGGTATCACTCGCTTCAGAGCCCGAAGAAGGAGACCTCCAGGCTCACGACTCCACTCCAGATCAGGAACAGTTCGAGTAAGGCAAGCAGAGCTTGTTGCATCTTTTATTTGTCCAGTACCTGTTTTACTTACCTATATGTTGATGTGTGGATTGTTGTTCTGAAATGGTGGTCGAATTCGGTTGAACTAGCATGACTAGGATATGCGATGAGTTAGGTCTAGATATGGTTGAATTTAACTCGGTACGTGTACTAATTACTTGAACCTACTAAGGTGAGATGTGAGAGCCGAAGGGAAAGTGTCAGATGGATAAATGTTGGTATCATTAAAGGAGACCGGTGCGACTAGGTGTAAGAAGTTGTCGCGATACCAACTCTGAGGCAACACCATCGTGATAACTCCCCTTGTCACGCGTGGACGTTAGCGGAATCGAGGCTGGGGTGTAGTCGAGGTAAGACTGAGACCCTTGGAGTCTTGCAACCTCCAAGGGTTAAGTCACTCTTTACACTCAGAGTGATCGATTGCCGGTAACGGTCCGAGAGATTAAATGAAAATGTGTGTACGATGGATCGATTGGATTTGACGTAGGGGCTGCCCTAATTGATTTGGATATATGTTAATTGGATTCGTTTGGATTGTACTCGTGGACTCCCCAATGGAATTGGAATTGTGGTTTGGATCTGGTGGTGATTCGTTTGCTATATGTTTGTACCCTGAATCAGCCTGTTACATGACTCGTATTTACTTCCCTCTGTTGATGCTATGTTGTTAATTCGTATATTGTTACTCTAAGAAGCATCATGTTTAATTGCTGCTGTACTAGTATGAGTAGGACATTTAATCAAGCACGAATAAGTCTTGCGAGTACCTTCGTACTCACCTAGGACTATCCTAGATCATTGCAGGTGAGCCAGTGGTCGAGGAGTTCTTCGACGATGCCTGATTGCATGGTTTCCTCGGTAGTGTTCGATCCATAGGATAGGTTGTAGTCTTTGGGCAGCGGTCACTATGCCGCTGTGGGACTTATTTACTTTGCTTCCGCTGTTGTTTAAATACTCCGTACTCGGATATGTTTTTGGTTATGGCCGAATGATGTAATGTGTTGTCCCATCGTGGACAGTTACTAGTAATATCGTATTTGTAGAGCTTTGTTGTGATATCCGAGTTGTTACTTGTGGTTGTCCATGTACAATGCGTGAATGTGATGAAGTATATGGACAACTGTGCAGCGGTAGTATTGTGTGCTAGGATTGCGTTTCGTGATGGCAGAGGTGAGCGAACCACTAGTCCTGTGTAGCTTTGGGTTGAGTTGATCCAGGGGATTCGTCCCATACTTGATAAGCCTCCTACGACCGCCACGCCTCGCGCTGACGGCAGAGCAGAGCTGGATCCTCCCAGAGTCGCACATCGTGGCTAGGTTAGGTTGAGGGGATGCATATCCCGAGCTCTAGTCCTCCTATGACTATCGCGGAGCGCAGGCTTATCACGCGGTATTACCCCTTCACCGGGTCAGGGATCTATATGTGGTTCTGGGAAGATTGGTCGCTTCCGGCCGGCTTGCGTTGGTCAGGTGTCGGATCGTTCCGCCTCGGTGAGTACGGTGCATGTACCGTGCCACCGGGCTGACGAGTCCTTCGGTCCTTGGCGACTTCGCGTTCCCCTAATCATATGTTGATCCTACTAAAACCAATATCCCTCATAATTGATTATTAGTGATTCAAGATCCACGACTCACTTACTCCGTCATTGATGTGACATCACTGATGACGGAATAACGAGACCGGTAGGTCAACATGCCAATCATATCCCATATCACTCTTGTTCATCTTTCGATGGGTGTGTTCCGAGCCCAAGACGATCTTGCAAAGCTCGTCAAGACAACCGAGTGCCCTGCTGCGCGAACGGTTCGCGCCCGCCTCATATATGTCAAACCTATCGTACCCATGTGACATGGTGCACCTCAGAATGGCAAATACTCCAGACGGTGCTACACTTGGAAGAACACTAACTACTTTGATATTTGTGTGAGGGATCACCCTATTTAACAACGTCTACCACGCATCAAACAAGGTGCATAAAAGGGATTAACATCACATGCAATCAAATTATTGTGATATGGTATAGCCCCTTTTGTTGAAGAAGACTTCTTCAACATCCTTTGGCGGAGAACTCCTTCTTCGCGTACGGCGTAGCGTCGAGGTCCATCGATGTAAGATAGTCACCACCATGTCCTCGCAATTACAACTATTTGCTATCACATAGCTAATAAAATAAATGCATTACATGGCTTTCTAGTTGACGCGCAGGTCAATACAATAAATAATGACAATCATATTGGCTCCTGCCGATTGCCGTACTCACGACACGCAGGTCACGACAAAATTAAAATTACAAACACTTTGTATCTCATACAATCACATTGCATCACATAGGCTATACCACATCACATGCATACCCTGCAAAAACAAGTCAGACGCCTCTAACGTTTATGCTACAATACGTGGCTTTATGGCTACGTTGCAAACCGTTTGCTACCTACGTTACCATAAGCACGATTGCTCTTGCAGTTATTTAACTGTTGGGGTGGATGGAATTGGAGATTCGGAAATCTCGAACCCCATACTAAACTTCGTCATACGCATGACCCCCGTGTAGATCACATCTACAAGCCCGCTCATTGTAAATTTATCTTTCTCAACTAAAGTGAAACCAAAGTTTCGCCGGACCTCTGAAAATTTCTTAGCATGTCTCGATCCGAAGATCGTAAGGTTCGCCGGACCTCTGAAAATTTCACGATGCCGCCGAGATCAAAATTATGCAATGAGAGGGAAACAACAAGAAAGTCCGGTGGTAGATCTCATCTAACACCCCGCACATCATATGTGCAATGCCGCATATCACATATGCTCTAGTCGTACCTACAACTATGCATAGTACCGCTCTGATACCACTGTTGGGGAACGTGCTACCCAAAACAAAAATTTACCGCGCACAATCCACCCCAAGATCACTATCGAGGTGCAGGCAACGAGATCATACCTTCGACGATCACGTCAATGCAGCGGAGAAGTTGACCGATGTCGATGAAGTCCGCAGACTCCCGCAGCTAGGTTATACCTCCCAGCCGTGAGAGCGATCTCCTCGCGAATAGTTCGCCCGATCGAATGCCGAAGTATACGACGTCTCCGAGGTATTCACGTGTACTAGATCAGCGACACCGCGGTAATGTGTGGACCAGCACACAAGAACAACGGGGATCTACGAGAAGGAGAAGCAGCAGCGCGCCGGCAGCTGTACTAGATCCAATCTAGAAGAGAGAGAAAAAGAAGGCTGTGGCCAATCTAGAGATGGCCGGCCTAGGGTTTAGGGCTGCTTCTGGGGCTGCCTCTGGGGCTACTCGGGATGCCCTTTGAGGTGCCCTGCCCCTCTATTTATAGGGGTTGGGGCAGCTCTCCCTAGGCAGGTGGAGTCCTACTCCAGCAAGGACACCCTGTCGGAGTTGGAGTCCAACTCCACCAGAACCTTCTAGAACCTTCTAGATCTTCTGGAACCTTCTAGAACTTCTAGAATCTTCTAGTACCTTCTAGAACCTTCCAGAACCTTCTAGAACCTTCTGATACTTTCTGGAACACTTCCGGACATCTCCAGAACCATCCGGGACCTCCCAGAACACTTTCGAGATCATTCGAAACACTTCCAGAACCCTTCTCTCTCGTTCTCCATAAATAGTAGCATTCTTAAATGTCACTAAAACGTTAAGCGTGTGACCCTATAGGTTCGAATATATGTGGACATGTCCGGAACACCTTCCGGTCAATAATCGTCAGCGGGATCTGGACACCCATAACGACTCCCACATATCATCGAAGATCTTTATTGAGCGAACCTTGTATTACCGCATATCATCCTTTTGCCTCACGATACGTTACACAACCCGAGACGAGACTTTGACGGTATCCCTGTGATCAACTCCTTGATCACCATACCTAGTTATCCTCGTTACCGGTTTGTACTCTTTTCTCATTTCCGTATTTCGGTATCCCCGTGACTAACCTTTTAGTCACAATACCTGGCCAGGTGATGCTGGATACCGTAATACCGAGTGGGCCCAGAGTGTATCTCTCCATCGCCGGTGTCACGGACCCGGGAATTACATATGATTAGGGGAACGAATGGTCGCCAAGGGCTGAAGGACCAGTCGACCTGGTGGCACGGTACCTGCGCCGTACTCACCGAGGCGGAGTGATTCGACACCTGACCAACGCAAGCCGGCCGGAAGCGACTAGACTTCCCAGAACCACATGCGATTCCCTGATCCGGTGAAGGTTTAGAGTTGTTCCCAAATTCTACCACGCAAAGCAAGATCGGAGGAGCCCGGCGATTCTACCCACACCCTAACCTAGCTCGGAAGCTAGTGGGTCGCTCGAAAGCCCGGTAGAATACGCCCACACCCTGCCTGGCCGGCACAGCATCTCAGCCAGCGGGTCACTCAACCGATTCCTGCTCGACATAGTAAAAAGGGGAACAACCGTAACTCTTCACGGCATACTCATATACTTCATATCATTCACGCATTGCATATGGGCAGCCTCGATAACAACTTGTATATCACAGTAAAGCACTAAAGAGAGGATTTACCAGATAATTATAACACGTCTCACACTCGGGGCAGTACTTATCTTACATACCACTTGACCTAAGGTCGATAAACATCAAAGAGCCACAATGGCAGCAGCGGAAACATGAACTAAAAACACCCGAGATGGTGAGGAACCCATCTCAAACAGCCCACCAGATTCCCAAGGAGGTCGAAGCCGAAAGAGGTAAACCAAAGCAGCAAACGTCAACTCCAAATGCTCCAAGAACCTGCCTAGGATAAACCTAGGTGAGTACAACCACCGTACTCGCAAGACATTGCTCATCAATTAATCAAAACATGGTATTAACCCTGTTCGACTTATCAAGTTCAAGTTACATACAAGGGATAAAATGAACATGAGCTACCTCATTTTGATTTCAGATTGTGCTTGATTAGATGTCCTACACATACTAGTATAACCAAAAGTAAACATGGTGCAATTCTAGTTAGCAAGGCATAATCATACCAACAATTCACTGACAGGAGAACAATACATCAAAGCAGACCACTGCCAAACCAGATCCCATACAACTTAATGGAGGAACGTGATGGTACTCACTAGTCACATGTGCAACTCAAAATACAATTACGGTGGCTCTCACTTGCCATCCATCTCCCAACTACTTGGGGCAGAACATATCCCAAATTGACAATGAACCATCACGACCACACATTCATTTTATCTCTCGGACCATTACCGGCAACCGATCACCCTGAGTGTAAAGAGCGCCTTATCCCTTGGAGGCTGCAAGGCTCCAAGGGTCTTAGTCTTATCTCAACTACACCCCAGCCTCGATGCCGCTAATGTCCATGCGTGACAAGGGGAGTAATCATGATGGAGTCACCTCAGGGTTGGTATCGCGACAACTTCTTCCTCCTGGTCGCGACAGACGTTCCAAATGATACCAACTTTATCCATCGGACACTTTCCCTTCGACTCTCACATCTCACCTTAGTGGGTTCAAATATTTAGTGCATCGGGTTAAATTCAACCATAGCTAGACATAACGTGCAACATGCCCTAACCATGCTAGTTGAACCGAACCCAATCACAATGTACGAATGATGAGACAAACATCCACATATTGATAGATAAAAACAGGTACTGAACAATTAAAAGATGCAACAAGCTCTGCTTGCCTTGCTCGAACTGCTCCTGATCTTGCGTTGGGTCGTGAGCCTGGAGGTCTCCTTCTTCGAGCTCTAGTGTAAGCAATGCGAATACTAAAAATAAACGATAAGGAAATATTACGATTCAGCATGTGTGCATGATAAATAACTGGTGCTAGATGCATGTTCCTACGGTGGTCAGTTGATGTCGATGAACCTTGACTACGTGCATGGTTTTAAGCTTAACTAGTAGAGATTACGTGTAATACTCAACATGCATGCTTGACATTTTATGTTGCGACTGGAAATTTAGGGTTTACACCATTGATGATAGTGCAATGGCAATGTGCTAGTTAGGTTGGTACCGTACATGTAATACAAGTCATGAGTTCAACGCAACTGGAATTGTGCAATTTGGAGCTGCGACCATCGAGTTAGGGTTTTATCGACGAACTGCGACGAAAGGGACTAACCACTCGCATCGTAAAATGGCTCTCTGTGCATATGTCAATATTAGGAATCTAATTGGACCAGACTGTAGGGTATCTCCCAAGGTCTCCGAAACTATTAAACTTGTCGAAATCGGAGCTACGGTCGCGAAGCTAGGGTTTACCTACTCTCGACGGTGGCAAAATAGCAACCCTAGATATCATCCTGTGCATGTGCTCAAAATTAACTTTTGATTCAGCCAAATTGTAGAGAATTTCATGAGCTTTCCAAATATATAAAATTTATCAAATTTGGACTTACGGTTTGAAAGATATGAAGGTTTGAAATTTGAATCAAATCTAACCCTAAACAGTCGAAAACCTAAATGCTAAGCACACCCGAATCAATCCCTCTCTCTCTCTGCGCTACTGAACTCACCCGCTAAACCCACCCGAGAAGCTACACCCAGATCCTAATACTTAACCCGGCCGGCTGACAGGTGGGACCCCCAGGTCAGTGCTGACTCGGAAAAGAAAGCCCAGTCAGCCGCTGACTGGGCAGACCCAGCCAACCAGAACCGGCCACGCGGCCACCCACTCACCCCTCACTCTCTCTCTCTCTCTAGAGCTGGCCGACGGCACTTGAGACGGCGGCGAGGTCACCGGAAGTTCACCGGAGGGAGCTCGGGGATGCCACAGTGCTCGGGAGACTCGGCTGAGGGCGGCAAGAGGAAGAGGAGCTCACCCCGGGGTCGGTTTCGTGCTTGGCGAGGGCGGAGGAGCTCGGGGAGGCTGTCTGCGACGGCGAGGAGCGGCGGGAAGCTTGGATCACCGGCGGGGAGGGTGCTCCAGGCACAGATCTGCAACGAGGAGGGAAGGGAGGGGTTAAGGAAGTCGAGAGGGAGTTAGGGGAGAAGAAAATGGAAGATGGGGAGGACCAGAGCGTGCTCGAGGAGCTCATCGGAGTTGCGGCCGTGCTCGGGGAAGAAGATGGTGGCGAGAACGCTCGGGGCCCGGATCTGCAGAAGGGAGAGGAGGGGGAGATGAAGGATAGCTCGGGCATGCTCGGAAACAAGGCGAGGGAGGTCGGGGCTCACTGGATCAGTGGCACTAATGCTTTGAGGTTAGTGGCCCTGTGTCAATAGTTTTGCACAAGTGTGAAACTGGTTTTGTGCTTGCACTCTGCAGAAAACCCTAGGGGTTAGAGTCACTGGTGTGACACAGCTGTGTCACAGGTGGTCTAGCGCTCTGTGACTCAGGTACATCTCTGTACCAGGGGAGAGCTTGTAAATGCTAAGGAACCTGCGCTGCGATGGCTTGTTTGCTGAGTCGGAGGGCTGTCAGAGGTTCTCTCCTTATTAGGTTTCAGAGAGTGTTGTGCGCTGAGGGCATGTCATGTGCCAAGACCGGGCTGAGTAGTGCTGCTATATCAGTTTAGGGTTTACCTGTGTGTGCCTCCGGTGACACAGGTATCGGTCTGCTTGAGCCGGTTACAGTTGGGCGGAGTGATTGGCTGTATCACCGGTGGCTGACACCGGTGATCTACTTAATCCTACATGGCAACAGTGTAACGGTCAAGTTCCTGTGAACCCTATAAATAGGGGACCAGGGGAGGTCTTCGACCTTAACCTTTGCCAATCTAGTAAATCATATTCAACCCTTGCAAAGCCTCTTCCCACCGAACAAAAGCCAAAGTTTCCTAAGTGTCAGTTCGGGAGAGTTAGAGTTCTTGAGCAAAGAGCATTGGTTCCTCCAAGAATTGTTGCTGCTGAATCTATTACACTTGGAGTGTCTACTCCTAGACGGGCGTAGGAGTCGCTGGTATCACCCAAGCTTTTGTGGGCTGAACCAAACGGTTGTGAAGGTGAATCGAAGTCTATCTGCTGCAAGCAAAAGGACTTCCACAAGCAAAGGAAGAGGCCTGAACGTCAGGTACTCGGAGAACAAGCACGATTCGGTGCTGGCGATCTCTTCGGAGTAGGCTCTCCAATGGAGACGTACCACTCTGTGAAGAGCTGGGAACTTCGATGAAAAACACACTGTCTTCTTGAGTACTTTCCTGTATTGTCTTTAGCTTCCTACTTGCTTGCTTGCTTGTGAGATCCTAGAATTATTTTGTTTATCTGTTATAAATCTCCTTTACACCTGTGTTTCATTAGCTGTGTCTCAGTTGCTATATATCTTATCTCACACCTGAGTCAGTTACCTGTTACACAGGCGCATTGATTGCTCATCATTTACTAAGTCCTTAGAACACCTGTGTTAGGCACCTGTGTGACAGCTGCATGCTAATTTACACATCATCTGTTGCCTGTGTCACTCACCTGTCACACAGCTAGCTAACTCTGGTTCCTGTTTAAGGCTTAACCTGTTCAATCAAGCTAAAAGAAGTAATTTTTGTTAGCCTCCTATTCACCCCCCTCTAGTCGGCACCTTCGGTCCTTTCACCGATCCATCTATAGGTGACAGTACCCCCGCTCTCACATCTCACATTAGGGGGTTCAAGTGTTAATTCAAATTGGTTTAATGGGCACATCCATTGACCACAACACAAACAAACCCTGCTCATGCTAGTGGTTCACACATCACAATCATCATTCAATCAACCAAGCATAGTAAAAGAATAACTGGAATATTAACAAGCGAGCAAGCTTGCCTGGTGGTTCTGGATCATGAGCTGGTTGGAAATTAACTCCAAAATTACCCTGATTGTCTGACTCTATCAATATGACACCCAAAGCCAGGAAACGACAACGAATAAATCAAAATCAACAAGAAGTAAGAATGTAGAAATGTATGAAATGCATTCTAAAGCATAGGAGATGCTGTTGTGAAGCTAACGCCATTAGGTTAGTTCATTAGAGATTAAATTATGAATGTCTAAGTTGTAATGTTTTTAAGGTGTTCACGGTCAAACTTGAGAGAGATTTGTAACCTTTAAATTATTCATAGTGGTGGCATGTGAGAATATGGTGTTGCGATTATATTCTGGCCGTTAGGTGAATTGTGACACCAAGCATTTTAAGTTTGACTGTTAAGCTAGATTCTCTAGTTCACATGTATTTGAAGGTCGTATGCATGTTCTACGAAGTCTTGATGTCTAATCATATTTTAATATTTCCTGTCTTCTTCTCAGTAAAGAAATAGGGAAAAGCATTTTGATGTAATAGCAAGCTTAAGGAGGGGTGGTATTCCTGTCATTATCAATTGCATGGTATAGCTTTTACTCACTTTCTTCTAAACTAAGCTCATGCATATAAGGAGTTAGCTAGCTGATTGATTAAATAGCATCACCCATATTCTTACGACCGCTCATTGGTTTCAACTAATTTGGCATTAATACATTACATGAATTGGGGTCTAATGGTCATTCATATATACATTAGCCAGGTTTCTATTAGGGTGTTTATCAAATGCACTAACTACTGGGTAATGAATAATTGGGATATTTCCAAATGTCTACACTCAGTTGATTAAGCAAACTATCAAGTATTAGTGCCACTAGAGAATTAATCAGTTCAGCGGTTGGATAATTAAGATTTTGCTAATTAGCATCCCAGTTGCATCATAAGTAAAAAGGGGTATCAAAGAAATATGCACATCATGTTGCTAACGAGCTTCAAATGGGTGCTGATTATTTATCAGTTAATCACTGTTTTATATTCTCAAACAAGTGCAACCGGGGCAGTAGTTATGGTTATACTTGCATACAATATTTCTAAAGTGTTCCCTCATATCAACCAAGCTCACCTGCCATTAGTTGAGTTTAGCAGGTTACTACAAGGGTATGTTAACTACTCACAATTAGCATTTTAAGAGTAACCATCAGACCACCACTGGTTGTTAAGGCTAGGGTGCACTGATATGTCTGAGCCTTACTGATGACCAATGATCAAAGGTATTAGTCATGTTTCTTTGGCAACTAGATTATATTGCATATATGAGTGTTGATCAGTTAATCATCTTTATTCTTATTACGATGACTAGTTAGCCTGATTGCTCACTGAAGGTTAGAATTCCCATCAGGTCCTGCATAGGTTGCTTTGCACCTAATTGTGTTGGCCTATAGTGACTAATGTTACCCAGTTAACAACTCGTGTGGTTAGCTGCCATTACCTTTTTGATGGCGGTTTAGTTAGTGGCCATGAACTTAGGCTTTCATCACACGATTCTATGCTGCTTTAGGACAGGTAGAAATTACTTTTATTAACAGGTTAAACAGGTTCTAACCGACATGGATTCCATTGTTAAAAAATGTTAATCGCTTATTAGTTGCTAGTTAACCATTAGCTACTAACCGAATTATGCAACAATCTGGACAATGAGGCGATTAATTAGTGAACAAGCATTAGTTCATCAGCGATGCTATTTATTGAAACCATCTGTACCAGTCGGCCGTACATCTAAATGATACCTCAATTAAGCCAATTAGTTGTATGGAGTGTGCATGAGTCAGCAATTAGCCAAACGTTTAGCAGTAATCAATTGATTACAAAAGATTAGCCGTTGCTTAACCAATCCTAATTAGAAATCAACGGCCTCAGTCGGTTGAGCAGGAGCCCGCCCTAACTTGACGAGGAGAAAAGAGCCGAGGGGGCTCACCTCCGCGAGGAAGGACTGGAGCTAGCAGCCGACGCTTGCGGAAGGAGCTTCGCGATCGGCTTGCCGAAGAAGATAGCCAGGAGCTCGAGCTTGCGCCGGGGAGAAACGGAGGTGCCGGTGGAGGCTTGCTGGAGTTGTGCCACGCCGGTGAGGGTCTTCTATCGGTGCCTGCTGCGACAATGAATAAGAAAATGAGAAGAGAATGAGAAGGAAGAAGGGGAGAGCTCTCGGCAATGGGGAGAAAGGGGAGCTCGCCGTCGGCTGCTCGTCGGAACCGGGGCGGAGCCGGCGGCGTTTTCGGAGGTGGCGAAGTAGAAACGGCTGGGGTTAGAGGCGGGCCCGACGGCGGTGCTTCCGGTGGTGTTGGGAAAGGGGAACCAAGGCACTTGGGGGAGGGTGATGGTTGAGCTGCGGGTGTGGGAGGTGGCATCGACGAGGGAGACCCGTGCGGGGGCTGCGCTTGGTGGGAGGATGAGCGGCAGCGGCGACGATGAATCGGCGACGGCCTTGGACGTTCCCAGGAGGCGAGCAAAGAGGGGGTGCTGCCTTGGTGAGCTCGGGTGAGAGAGAAAAAGGGGCGGGCCGGCGTATCCAAGGAGCCCTTTTGTACCCCGGGGTGAAGAGAGGAGGTGGGGTTGCCGGCGGAGGTGTCGACGGATGCGTGTCTGGCCACACGGCGGTGAGGCCCTGCGGGCGGGTGCCGCCTGGCAGAAGAGGGGGTGCGGCGGCGCGCCTTGGGGAAGAAGGGCAAGTGCGAGGCAGTGGCTGCGTGTTAAGGGGGGAGAGAAACGGGCCGGGGCCCGCTTGGGAGTGCAGGAAAAAGGAACTAGGCCGGTGGCCCAGTACGGGGAGAAGGGCGAGGGAAAAGGAATTTATTTCTTTGCCAATTTCCTTTTGCTCAATTTATTTGCAGTTAAAAAATGACAGGGAAAATGGTTCAAATTTGAATTCAGAAGATTGGGACTGAATTTG
This sequence comes from Stipa capillata, assembly GCA_019208055.1. NCBI lineage: Eukaryota > Viridiplantae > Streptophyta > Magnoliopsida > Poales > Poaceae > Stipa > Stipa capillata. The sequence continues at coordinate 106,229 of JAGXJF010002214.1, forward strand.
CTAGAACATTTTTATTTCCCCTCAATTGTCTTAGACCAATCGTTTTCTTATTTGGGTCCCAAACCTAATCTTGAAGCAATTTAGATAAATGAAAATTTGAGATAAAGTTAATCTTACTAATGCTCCCAATTTTTGTTCAAAATCCTTATGTAAATCTGGTTATTCCAGTAGTTCTTCTACTAACATTTAAATCCATTGCCCCCAAAAAATTCTGACTCCAATTTTTAGAGTTTGAGACTGCCCTAACGCAACATGTTTAAAATGTCGATGTTCAATGCACATACTACCTATATACATGCAATGAAAAACTTTTGGTTTTACTTCACACGTGAGTTTATGCTGAGCTCCTGACAATGTAAGGTTTACGAGAGGGTCCTTACAGGCAGCCTCCCTCGGGACTCCAGGCATGTCAGAGGATGACCACGCAAAGACGTCCCGATTGTCGCGGAGGAAGCTGATGAGCGCGCTTTCCTATTTGTCACTGAGCGCAGTCTCGATTTGCGCTGTCTTGGATGGGTCTTCCGGATCGATCTGGACCACCTTGGTGTCCCGCGCCGACTGGAATGACGTCGATGCTAAAGTCTTTTTAGCCGAGGGTGCTTCCTCGATCACAACCAACTTGAGGCTGTCAAGCTCAGCTGCCGCGATTTGGGTCGCGACGAGGTTGCAGTTTTCTAGGTCACACGCGTAAGCGTGCTGGAAGTTGCTTTTTACCGTTATTACCCCTTGGGGACCCGGCATCTAGAGCTTCAGGTAGACATCACTAGTGCAGAACCCCCTTATTAGTGGCGTGCTAAAATGCCTATTAGTGGCGTGGGGGCGGCACGCCACTAGTATCACGCCGGTGGTAAGTGGTTAGTAGTGGCATGTCACATGCATGCCACTAGTAACCCACATACTAGTGGCGTGCCCATTCCTCCACGCCACTAGTAGCGCATATACTAGTGGCGTGTCACATCTAGAGAACGCCAATAATCATATTCCTCATTAGTGGCGTGTACATTACCTCACACGCCACTAATATGTCTTTTTCTTCTTTAAAAAAATTATTATATGTTATTACTGGTGGCGTACCGTCAAGCCTACACGCCACTACTACTTCGGCACATTAGTGGCGTGCCCTGAAGCCCGCACGCCACTAGTATATTTTCTAGGCCCAAAAAAAATTTGTGGATTAAAAAAAAACACCATATTTAATTTATACAGATCATGCATTTGTCCAAATACATGCCTAGTAAGTTAGATTACAAAAGAGTATTACAAAGGAGAAAAAGAAAGAAGAAAGGAAATAAACCTAAGCTAAACCTATCTAGTTCATCTTCTCTTCTCATCTTTTTTTTGACTTCTCCGTTTGTATTAAAACCTGCAAAACAGAGAAAAGAGAGAAAGGATTGGTTATGGTTAGAATGTATGCACCTCCTGTGGAGATGCATTTAGTTTAGGAGCTAGTACTTAGGAAAATCTGGGAACTAGTCCAGATTTCCAATGATATAGGGTTGATCTTAAGTTAAGCAACAGTAAGCATCATGCAACCTATGTCCAAGTTCTTGAGCAAGTGAGAAAGCCAACACTGTTTAGCCAACAGGGATCTTTGATCCTGATCAAGCAATAACCACAACCAGCCAAAGCAATCAAGCATCAAAGCCAACATAAACCAACCAATAGATAAACCCTAAGCTAGCACTAGCTCCTTATTAAGAAAAGCCCACAATTTTAGATGGATTAGCTTTCAGATTAAATCTAGCTAATCCTATGTCCAAAATGCTAATTCTCAATGCCACTTGTCAATGACAAGTCAGCATGGACCATTTCTAGTCAAAATAAAAGCCCACTTATTACTTTAGCCAACAGGGACAAAAGGACACCATTCCTAAGCCACCATCAGATAAGATCAAAGAGAGTAAAGGAAAGAAAGAGAGGATCAAGCAGTATCTGTTCTTCGCTGCCGTGGCAGCGTTTGTACATTACATTGATATATCAATATAGACACTATGCATCTTAAAAAAAGAAGTAAGACGATTACAAGGAAACTCTCTGTTGGATCGACGGCTTCCTGACAGAGGGGGGTGAATGTCGGATACAAATTTTTCTTCAAATTCAAATACAGATAGCAATTTAGATACTACTTTAAATGACAAAGAAGATGCAGCGAAAAAACCCTAAAAAGTCATTGACGACATGGAGCTCGTCATTAGCTTTAAAATGAGTACAAGATCACTGAAAACGGAGTCCGGATGCAAAAGTTACGGCCAAAACAGTGCGTGCAGCGCAGCCAGATTTTGGCTACCCGGACATTCCGGGGTACAATGTCCGGACACTCCGGATGTACAATCTAAAAATCAATTCCTCTCGGGATGATGTCCGGAGACTCCAGGGTGAACCCAGACACTCCGGATGTGTATTTTCAAGCACTCAAATACACACCCAGACATTCCGGGTATTCTAGTCCGGAATCTCCGGGTGTAGTCCAGAACTTCGAAACCCTTGATTTCTTGATACGTTTTTCACTCTAGTTTGAAATTCGTCCAACCAAAACTCTTGAAACTTTGCAGATAGATCTAGGTGTGTCTTGTGACTATATATCAATGATTGATTCTTAGAAAAAGACCACAAGATACAACCTTTCTCCCATTCTTCCAAATCAACTCCAAAAGTTGGACGAACACCAAAAGATTGATTACTTGTTGCTCGTGAGGATTTTTGATCTCAAATCAATAGGATGATCTCTCACATATCACAGTAACCTATTTCGTCTATCAAATCACAAAGATTAGCCCCCAAGCAAGCCAATTGGAAAACCCCAATTCTTTCTTCTCTTGCAAGCAAACTCAAAACATGAGAAAAAAGATTGATTTCTTGGATATGCTAGGATGGAATCAAATAGGACGTGATTACTCCATCACTACCTTGCCATATCAAGAATCAACTCACAAGAAAAGCAAGAGAACAAAAATCAAAAAGCTAATAGCGAGAATAGCTCAAGAACACATAGGGATTGGAGAAATCTTTTTGTATTGAATTTTCGTGGGTTTTCATGGGTTTAAAAGCCTCTCATGATTAGGCCAAAGCACTCTAGTGCAGCTCTCCCTCTCCTAGGGTTTACAAAGTGATAACAAGGAGCTCAAGGAGATAAACACCCCCTTGACATATTTATAGTGGGAGGGACAAACCCCCTCACCACTTGGGCCTTAATGCCCTATGGGCCTAACCTAACTAGCATGCATCACAAAGCATCTAGCTAGCTTAGCCACTATCCGATTTTCCTTCCACCCTAAGCAATCCCTAAACCGCTTCCTCGGGCACCTCTGTCGCGGTTTCTTGAAAAGCTTCTTGGTAGATTTGCCGCTTTTCCCAAAACGCCCCCGAGACTCAACTTGGTCTTCACGACTTGGCTCCAACCGCTTCCTTGTCCTCCGCGTACATGCTTTTAAGCCGCACGATGTCGTCGCCATCTCCTTGACCGCAACTCCGCCCTCCAAGCTTCATGCTGGTCCCACGTGGCCGAACCATCGCCACACCCAACTCGCACCTGCACACAATAGAACAAGCAAAGCGTTGCAAGCACAAGATTTTCTCCTTGACCCAAGTTAGTCCAAACAATTCATCCTATCATTTTTTACCAAGACAAAATGATAAAAACTTTAACTCTAAACTCTTGGACTTTGCAATTAATCCCAAACTGCAAAAGCTCCAATTCCCAGAACAGAAACTCAACCATGAGCACAACATCTCAAAACCACTGAGACAAAGTGACCAAACTCGAATTCATCAATCAACACGTGGTCAAACTTGTAGGTTGATCGGAAGTTCCGATTAGATCGGATGTTCCAGATATAAAACCGGATGTTCCGATCAAAACAGAACTTCCGGATACAAAACCGGATGTTCTGAAAAGCTTGAATTCTTGTAACACTCAAGCACAACTCCAAACTCAATAAAGACTAGGCAATATGTTCATCATCTAAATCCTAGGAAAGCACTACGACATATGAGCCCTTCAGACACAACTCCCCCTAGGTTCTACAATCTCCCCCTTGATGAATATATTGCCAACCCTCTTTAAAATTACATTGAGTCAAGAAAATGGAGTTGATTGAAGATGAAAAGCAAACGAGTTGCAATATTTCACACTTGGCCCAAATTAAAGAGAAAGCAACATATGACCAAGTGAACACACAAGTTGTGATGCAACACGACAAAAGGAGCAACAAACACTCAAGCTTCACAACCTATCCAAATTCTCAAAAAGAAGTGTTCAATCTCGCCCAAGGTCCAAATGTACATGTGCAATGATTATATGACCTTGATCACTGTGAGAAAAGGATCCAAATAACAAGCAAGAGCAAAATGCAATGAACGAAACTCCCCTCGCTTGATTAACCCATTTTGCACTTGATCCCACTTCTTTTTAGTTCTTTTTAGCTCTCATTATTAATTTAAGCACATTGCAAGTAAATGCACATACATAAACTCTAAACTCCCCCTTTTTCATTCTTCTCCCCCAACAATTGTTATCATCTTGATTTAACATTATTCTCCCAAAATTATTCTCCCCCCTTTGGCAATATAAGCATCAAGGGAATAAACTCCCCCTCAAATGATGCATGGAGAGACATAAGAAAGAGAAAAATAAGCATCGGGCCAAGAGAATGTCAATAAGAGTAAAATCCAAAATGTGAGTGAAGGCTTAACATATGCGATGAAACTCCCCCTTACTCCTACAACCAAAGCATTTATGATCTACTCCATATCAAAGTAAAATCCATTCGAGATCAGGTTCAAAAATGCACACACATGCCTATCTTGCAAAATCATGCCAAGGTATGATTGATAGTACTATTTCTCCCCCTTTGGCACTATAGTTATCAAGGGACTTCACGCCTCCCTCTTTGACTATGCAATGATAAAATATCAAGAATAAGCATGTATGCATGGAATGGAATGGAAATTTTTGATTTTTTTAATTTTTAGCGAGCTTTGAGAATTATCCAAAGAAAAGGATACCATTGAAAAATTGCCAAGATTGACAACATTGATAAAATTGTCACCAAGCCATGCACACATGTGCTACTCAAATCATGTCAAGATATTTATGAAGTAGTAAAGAGCTAGCAGAAGATAAAGCCAATTGATTCATATTCAAATTATGTATAGATTTCACATATGGCAAATCGCAACTAGAGAGCCTCAAACAACTAAGTTCATCTATCATACTAAGCGTAGCAAGGATAATCAACATGACTCTAAAAGAACTCTTACGTTTTCCAATGGGACCTAGCGACTTATAAAGAACATCAACGCTAGAGCATACCCTAGGGTAGCCACCCCACATTTGCACATTTGCAGTTTTGTTGATAGCACTTGTAGGTGCAATTCTTAAAAACACTTGTGCAAGTGTGACTAGCAAAGACGGTTCCCAAAATGTGTGGGCAATCCGACAATAAGCAAGCCTACCCCTTCCAATGAATTTTGTGTTCCCCCTAAAGTACAATAGAGGGCAATTCCGAAAGACAATTGGGTAATTGTGACGTGCAAAAACATGGCAAGCAAAAACTGCACACACACACGGTTGCGCAAGGTTCAACCAAAGGATGTTCGAAAGTTCAATTCTAGATTCATGTGACTATCAAAGACATACTAAGCATTCAAGATTCAGCATGACTATGAGAGGACAACCTAAGAAGCAAAATTGCCACATGATCCACAATATACCTTTAGAAGTGTAAGTTCTTAACAAGGCTAGCTAGAAATCACTAAATCACACATGTCAAGACATGATAAGACTAGCTAAACAATGAATCATGGCATGACAAGGTGCAATAACAAACAAAGTATCATTTCATCAATGGGTAATAATCAAAGCTCTAATAGTACCAATTGTAACCATAATATATTATACATGATGCAAGATGCAATATGATACAATATGGTACAAGTACAACAAAAACTCCCCCTCAATACAAGCCCATCAGCCCCAAAAGAAATCTCAAATGAAGATTGACTGGAAAGCTTGTAAGAGGAAAAGAAATCACTTCATTGTCCTCACATCATAAGGCTAGCAATAAGAAGAGGACGAGAAAGGAGTGAAGGTGCCAACACACAACCGATCGGAGAAACACTCCTACAACGCATGGTCTCTAGGTCAACGAATCTCACAACTAACAAAGCTCACAACTCCCCACACAAGATCCTTAGGACTCAACCATCTTATCATCAGCACATCCTAAGATAAAGATAGAGTATCAGAGGAGAAGGAGCAACCTAGAGACACAAGATGAGAAACAAGTCGAAGAAAAACACACTCGTGAACACACGCTTGATCACAAAAGAAAAGTAACCAAACCACCTATCCTATGCCCTACACACCCTATAGCTACAAAACCCCAGAATGTATGCAACATAACAATTATGGGAACAAGCTACAAGGTATGACTCATGAATACCAATTGGAAGAACAAACATACATGGCAACTGATGATGAATAGTACGGTATCCCTCATATTAGGGGTATCCGTGTACAGATCCCTGGGACTTTAGGAGGGTACGACGTATCCGGTAAGGATCCCCGGACGACAAGATAACCCCTCTCAAGAAGGGAAGGCTCCCCTTAAACTAGGAAGTCAATCCCGACGTTTAAGGAGACCAGAGTCCTACTCGGGCGTAAGTCCACGTCCAGTACGACCCTGGGAACCCCCCTATATAAGGATCAGCAATCCCATAGGGGAGGACAGGTCTGACAGGTCTTTCTAGTCACAGCAGAAGCAGCATAGCATCTCCGGAGGCGAAGCCCTAGAAGACCCGCTGCCTCGAAGGAGTCGAGCCCGGCGGTTTAGCTAGATTAGTCTACGATTAGGCCTAGGGTAGCCACTAACATACACCCCCTATTGTAAGTGTGTTCTCCATCAATATATAGCAACAGGACGTAGGGTTATTATCCTGAGGGAGGCCCGAACCTGTATAAAAACGGCTGTCCCCTGCTGTCAGAGCTCCTGGCACTTGGGCCCTAGAGGTCCCTACCCCTCAGTAATCATCATTCCACGAATACCGTAAGATCACCGATTCACCGATCGTCGACAGATGGCGCCGACCGTGGGGACCTCTCCGGACCAAGCCGTCCAGGAAGAATCAGAGTCGGCAGGACGCGCAACCAAGCGCGATCAGATCCCAGCGCCGGTTGCACAGCCCTCACCGGCTTCGGCCGAGGAGGAAGAAGCAAACCCGGCAGAAAAACCGATCGCAGTCCCGCCCCGTACTGGGTACTCGGACCAGGGTTTCTACGACAAATGGACCCGTACCCGGTTACGGATCGAGTGGATTTCAGAGAGTACGCCCCTGGAGAGGACTCGGATGGCGAAGCAGATCACTTCAGAACCGAGTGCACCAGGGCCTTCAGCGGGAAGTTGGTCTTGAACGACGACTTCCCGGCAGGAACGACCAGCCCCATGGTTGGAATTTCTCCTGCAAACTCTGATCGTGAGAACGATCAAGATCGTACCCACGTCGCGTCCGATGAGGACAACGTGATGGAATACGAGTACACATCATCCAGCCAAGGACCTCGAATGGTACTCGCGATCGACGATGGTCGAGAAGACCTCGAAGATCAGAATCGGCCCGGGGGCTCGTAGCAGCACAATGCAATGGCTGCCTCCCACATGAACGGGAGCTTACCCGCCGCCGGGGAAAGAACTCCTCGCCGGAACGGAGACCTGCCTGCCGCTGTGGAGAGATCCCCCCGGGAACAAGGGAGTACTTGTCCCGAACTGTTCGAAGACTTGCGGAAGTGCACAATCTGCTGTCACAGCCTCCCGTGGCGGATTTATCGACACTCGCGGGTGTGCAGTGGCTGCAACGGCTGGGGGCTGACCTCCAAGAGGCTCAAAACCAGGCCGAGTCTTCTCGAGCCCAATCGGTGACCCGTAGCTCTACTCGGGTGAACACCCCTCCTCCGCTAGAAGAACGCGATCGGGAGGGACGACACCCCAGGAACAGGTCTCCTCAGGAGGAGCCACTGGTTGACCTCTGAGAACAGCTTGACAAACACCGCCGCCAAAGGCACCAGCAGGAGCAACAGCCTTCTCAGAGAAACCACGTACAAAATGCCAGTGCTCGGGGCCGAACCTCGACCTCGAATAGCGGCAAGAATGCACCTTATCGGGGGGCCTTCAGTGGATGCCAGGCGCTATCCCAGGAACTCCGTCAGGTACGCTAGCCTTCTCGTTTCAAGTCCGGCTCGCTAGAATTGTACGACGGAACCACGAATCCCGTGGAATTCCTTCAGATCTACACCACCGCGATCGAAGCGGCCGGCGGGGACGAGAAGGTTATGGCCAACTATCTTCCTACCGCTCTTAGAGGAGCCGCTAGGATGTGGTTGACGAATCTACCCCCGGGAACTATCCATTCGTGGGGACAGCTATGCGACATGCTACTCGGGAATTTCCAAGGTACCTTCCCTAGACCTGGTCGGGTCGACGATCTATTCCTTGTCGTTCAACGACCGGACGAGACCTTCCAAGAGTTTACCAAGAGGTTTAGTGCTGTCCGCAACACTATCCCTGAAATAACGGACTTGGATGTCATCCGCACCTTCACTCGGGGCAGCAGAAACGAGATGTGCACGCACGACCTGATCATGCGGCCACCGAAAACCACCAGGCAGCTCATGGATCTAGCCGAGAAGGCCGCTTGTGCAGAAGAAACCCTGCGGTACATCAAGCAACAGCGGGGTGAGTCGACCAGTTCTCCCCTCCGATCAAAGGGCGATTCGCGTAAAACTAAACACAAGAAGAAACCCTCCGGAGGGAACAAGGAGAAAAGGATCAGAGCCGACGAGGTAATGGCCGAGATCTCCGAGAAGCGCACCTGGCGACCACGCCCCAAGGATAAACCTACCGCATCCTCCGACAAGTCGTCCAAGCCCTGGTGCGATTTTCATCAAACCGACTCACATGATCTGCGACAGTGTCGCATCTTCAAGAAGTATCTTCGGGAAGAAAGAGAGAAGTTCCGCGAGGAGAATCCTCAGGTCGCTAACAACTGTCGGGAAACGACCTCCGACGACGATGACTCCACCCCTGAGCCTTTCCAGGGGCACGTCAGAGCAATCGAGCACATATTCGGGGGCTCAACCTCTTACGAATCTAAGAGGCAATACAAGGCGATCGCCCGAGAAGTTCTTGCGAGTGTACCGCGAGTTCCTCGAGCGGTCAAGTGGTCCGAGGTCACGATCTCTTTCAACCAGACTGATTGCCCCAAAAATTGCGCTCGGCCTGGACGGTACCCAATCGTGGTCGAGCCAACGATCAACAACTGCCACGTGGGCCGCGTATTAATAGATGGAGGGAGCTCCCTCAATATCCTATTCGCCAACGTCCTCGACGTAATGCAAGTGCCACGATCGTCTGTTCAGACGGTAACGCACGCTTTTCACGGTATCGTCCCGGGCTCGTCAGCCACGCCGATCGGGCAAGTCACGCTCCCGGTTACCTCCGGTACGTCGGAGAACTTCCGAACAGATTAAATCCTGCCCAAAGGGAGTCTTTGCGGTGAGATGTTCCCCCAGAGAAGCGCTCCTCTGCGATAAGCGCAGCCTCGACCATGTACGAGCACTCCTGGGGGACGGGGAGCATATGCCCTCGAAAACCAGCACGGCCGTGAAAACCCACGGCGAGGTAAAAGTAATTCCTCTTGATCCAGCAGAGCCCTCCAAGACAGTCCGGATTGGGTCAACGCTTGATTCAGACTTGGAATCGTCGCTCATCGTTTTTCTCCGGGGCAATTCGGACGTTTTCACGTGGCAACCATCCGACATGCCTGGAATCCCCAGGGAAGTGATTGAGCACAGGCTAGCTGTCCGTCAGGATGCCGTACCAGTGAAACAAAAACTACGGCGATTCGCCCCAGATCGGAAAGAAGCCATCAAGGTGGAAATCGAAAAACTCCTGAAAGCCGGGTTTATCCGAGAAGTCGAGCACCCTGAATGGCTCGCCAATCCAGTTATGGTTAAGAAAGCCAACAGGAAGTGGCGGATGTGCGTCGATTTCACGGATCTCAACAAAGCCTGCCCAAAGGATGCTTTCCCCTTACCCAGAATAGATCAGATAGTGGACTCGACATCAGGGTGCGACTATCTAAGCCTTCTCGACGCCTATTCGGGCTATCACTAAATAAGCATGTGTCGGGAGGATGAGGAGAAAACTTCCTTTGTAACTCCGTTCGGGGTATTCTGCTATTCAAAGATGCCTTTCGGACTAAAAAACACGGGAGCAACGTATCAACGCGGAATGCAGCTTGCCCTCCAAAGCCAAATTGGTCAAAATGTTGAAGCATATGTCGACGATCTCGTCGTGAAAACAAAGAAGAAAGAAGACCTGCTCTCGGACCTACTGGAAACATTCACCAACCTCCGGAGAAACAGAATAATGTTGAACCCGGAGAAATGTACCTTCGGAGTCAGCGCCGGAAAGCTACTCGGTTTCTTGGTATCGCACTGGGGAATTGAGGCAAATCCCGATAATATAAGGGCGATCGCGGAAATGAGGTCCCCAAAAACGGTTCGAGACGTCCAAAGACTCACGGGTTGCATGGCGGCCATGAGCCGATTCATATCCCAACTAGGAGACCGTGGAGTTCCTTTCTTCAAACATCTGCGACAACACGACGGCTTCGAGTGGACAGCGGAGTCTGAAGCGGCATTCCAAGAGCTCAAAGAATACTTAACCACCCCCCCGGTGCTGGTCGCGCCTAATCCCGAGGAAGGGTTACTACTTTACGTCGCAGCCGGGCCGTCCGCGGTCAGCGAAGTGTTGACGGTGGAATGCGGAACTTCCGAGCACCGTGATAAGGCCCAGAAACTAGTGTACTACATCAGCGAGATCTTGCATGGACCCAAGGAGCATTATCCTCAAGTTCAAAAGCTCCTGTACGCGGTCCTCACCACATCTCGCAAGCTTCGACACTATTTCCAAGCTCACACGGTCACGGTCCCGACCACCTACCCTTTGGGAGAAATCCTCCGCAACCGCGAGGCCATCGGTCGAATCGCCAAGTGGGTTGTTGAGCTCGGAGAGTTCGACATCCACTTCATTCGGCGCACGGCGGTCAAGTCGCAAGTCCTTGCTGATTTTGTCACTGAATGGACGGAGCCCGACTGTTCGGCGTCACCAGCAGTAAAGGATGACATTTGGACATTACACTTCGACGGTTCCCTAACCATCGAAGGCGCGGGGGCTGGGATAATCTTGACCTCCCCGACTGGAGAACGCCTGCAGTATATACTACAGATTGACTTCTCGGCCACGAATAACGTAGCTGAGTACGAAGGGTTGCTAGCCGGTCTCAGAGTCGCTTCAGCACTCGGTATTCGCCGCCTTCTCATGAACGGAGACTCGCAGTTGGTGGCAAGACAAGTGTCCAAGGAGTACCAAACCACAGATCCGAATATGGCGGCTTACCTTGCGGAGGTGAGAAAGCTAGAGAAGAAGTTCGTCGGTTTTGAAGTACGGTATATCCCTCGAAAGGATAACTGCCAAGCCGACAGTCTTGCCCGCCTAGCTTCCTCACGGTCTCCATGCCCACCCGGGGCCTTTGTAGAAAGGATCTCGACGCCGTCCGTGGCTTCTCTCGAACCCGGGGATGAAGGAGTGGTGGTTAAGCACCACTCAAGGGTGTCACCAGGTATTGACGCTCCGAGGGGAGTGGCGGGGTGTCTCGTCGCTCCCCTCGATCTTGAAGATTCGTGGATAGAGCCCATCCGTAGGTACCTTCTCGATCGAACTATGTCTGAGGACGATACGCTTTCCGAGCAAATTGCCCGGCGCGCCAGGATGTATTCCCTGGTCAACGGGGCCCTCTACCGACGAGGGGCTCACGGAGTGCTCATGCGGTGTATCCCTCAGACGCAGGGTATAAGATTACTCGAAGAGATCCATGGAGGGGTGTGCGGGGCATATGAATCTTTCCAAACCCTGGTCAGAAAGGCCTTTAGACAAGGATTCTATTGGCCGACAGCCCTACATGACGTGAGCGAGTTAGTGAAGCGATGCCGTCAGTGTCAATTTCACCGCAGACGCATTCACCAGCCCGCCCAGGCATTACAGACAATTCCCTTGTCATGGCCATTCACCGCATTGGGCCTCGATATCCTAGGGCCGTTCCCGGTGGCACCCGGGGGCTATAAGTTCCTCTTTGTCGCGATCGATACATTTACCAAATGGATTGAAGCCGAGCCTGTCTCACAGATCACGTCGGAAGCAGCCAAGCGGTTCATAATGCGAAACGTTATGACCAGGTTTGGCGTCCCGAGCAGAATCATAACCGACAACGGTACTCAGTTCTCCAGCTCCGACTTCATCGAGTACTGCACCGAGCTCGGCACCACGATATGCTATGCCTCGGTTGCACACCCACAGAGCAACGGACAGGTCGAACGCGCCAACGGACTTATACTCCAGGGGATGAAAACTCGCGTCTTCGATAGACTCTCCGCCCACGCCAAGGCTTGGGTACGCGAGTTGCCCTCCGTCCTCTGGGCTTTACGGACAACCTCCAATCGGGCCACCGGAGAAACACCGTTCGGCTTGGTATATGGAGCCGAGGCCATGCTGCCATGCGAACTTACCCTAAAATCACCACGGGTAGAATTGTACACCGACAAGGAAGAAATCCCTCGAAGAGAGGATGACCTCAACTTCATTGAGGAAAAACGGACCCAGGCTCTGCTCCGGGCCACCTGCTACCAGTAGAACCTCCGTCGTTACTATTACAGACATGTTCGACAACGCTCACTGCAAGTCGGAGACCTCGTCCTACGGCTCGTACAAAATAAGAGCAATAGCAATAAGCTGTCTCCCAAATGGGAAGGTCCTTACACGATAGTCGAAGTAACTCGACCGGGATCTTTCCGACTAGCGATGGAAGACGGCCGAGTCCTAATGAATTCCTGGAACATCGATCAGCTCCAGAAGTTTTAAGTTTGAGGCTAATCGACTGTCCGCTCGAGGGCATCCCTCGAGTGGACAGTCGGGGGCTGGTCCAAAGACTTAGACACAGAAGTCATTCATCAGAAAAGACAGAAATTCTATACATGTCTGGCGTACATACGAAGGCTATGCATTTACAAGTCGGGTAGGCGCAAACGCCCAGAAAAATCTTGAGCGACTCGATCCAATTCCGCCAGACGATCAGGAAAGCTCTCTGTGGCTCGGATAGACGCACCGACCGTGGTAAGCACCAGCTCTAGGCGGTCCGCCATCTTCAACAGATTCTCCTCAGCGGACGAGGCTCTCGTTTTCTCCCGAGAAAGCGCATCGGAAAGCCGAGCCGATTGGTCTCGGAGTGTCTGGACCTCGCCGCGAAGTGACTGGATCTCGCCGCGAACGGAGTTCCACCTATCATGAGCACGCTGGGAAGAAAACGCCAAGGTCAGATAGGCTGACAATATTATCTGACGAAACCAATGACGAGCAGGAACCTTTCCTACCTCCACCAAGGGTCCGAGTAGCGCTATGGGATCATCTTCGACCGAGGCTTCCCCGCCCTGGTGACCTGGCGCCGGCTGGTCCTTGATGGATGAAGGGGGGATATCACGCCAACCGGGCTCCGACTAGGAAGCAATCTGATAGACAACTTCCTCTGCGGAGCAGCAAGAGGGGTGGGTTTCGGTGGAGAAGTTTCCCTGCAGGTCGCATTCAGAACCTGGAACTAGGAGCGTAGGCTCGACAAAGCAAGAAGCGGGAGGATGGTACCTTGCCCTCTTTAGCGAAATAAAGCGTCTTCGTCGGACCGAAGGATCTCCCGCTCCACGAAGGCAGGGCGGTGGTATGGATCTCGATTCACCCCGCGCAGCCTCTTCTACCTTCTCGGGGGGCTTGGTGTCCCCGTCGCGCTGGTCCTCAGCCGCGGTCGAGCGTCGACTAGGAATAGAGGGCCCAGCTTCGGGATCCTCTATTCCACGTCCTTCTCTCTGCAGAGAGGGTCCATCCCACAAAACCAATGTGAGGTGGGCTTGAAGGATCTGAGGCCCTAAAAAAGAAAGGATTACCGCTAGAACCTCTTCCCGCTCGTGTAGAGGTCGAAGAGGTAGCGACGTGGGGACAACCTGGCGATTGGGTGGAGGTACACGCTTGAAGAGAGTTTTTACCTTCTCGGACACCTCCGTTTCCGAGAGGGCTGTTCGAAACAAAGAAAGAGTTAGGACACCCTGACAAGGCCTTCTTACTAGGTTGTGAGGGAAAAGGCTTACCCATTTTTCTCCGCCGTTGGTATGGATCGTTTGTCGAGTCCCAAGCGCCTGTCTCCCTGAACCGTAAGGGGCAAATTCCACGCCTGACGAAGTCGGCGACAACATCGGCCGAGGACAGGCCTTGGGTTCGGAGAACCTTAACTTCCCCGACTAGGTGCTGGAGACGGGAGTCAAGCAGGGTCTCGTCGGTCCAAGTGGATGCCACGTCGGGTGGAGTTCCCCAGTACCTTATGCTCAAGGGGAACGATGGACGGCAATAGCACCACTCATGCTCCCATCCTGGGAAGGATCGGATTCTGGTGGCGTCAATGTACTCCGCGGCCCTATCTTCTCGAAGGCGGACGCTCACGCCTCCCACTACCTTCTTCTTGGTCCTCTCCATCTTATGATAGTATCTGAATAAATCCAATGATGGCCAAACTCCGAGGAAAGCTTCGCACAGATGGGCGAACACACTCAGGAGAGTGTACGATGCCGGGTTAAGGTTCACCACCTCAACCCGATAGAACAGGAAGATCGAATGTAGGAAGGTGGAAGGAGGCAAGAAGAACCCGCACCGAAAAAAGTCGGGGAAGACAACCAGCCAGCCGGATTCGGGTTCAGGAACTCTCTCGCCCCGGACATGGCGGAACTCGGCTTGGCGAGTTGATTGGATAAGAGTTTGTTCTAGGGAAGACACGAGTTTCGCCTCGGTCATCTCCGAGCGCGGCCATGGGTCGACGACCAACGGGCTCCCGGCCATGGCGCGAAGAGGAGGAAGAAGGAATCAAGAAGGCTAGGAGGCAAAATCCCAATTCTTGAACTCCTAAGGATTTAAACATTCGCCGGAACCGAGCGCGGTTTACGGAACGATCAGTTCCATCGCATTTAATGCGGACAGTTGCTTTTTCTGCCTACAGGGCACTTCGCGGGAAAAGGAGGGTCTGACAACCCACGACCCAAACGAGCGCGCCGTGGTTCAACACACGTTAGCGGCACAATGGCGCAGAGAAAGAAAAGATTCTTCATCACCACGTGAAAATTTCCGCCACGATGGTTCCGTTTCCTAGAAATATGCCAGGCGGACGCGTGTCCGTGATCAACGGATCGGATCAGATCGGAAAGTATTCTGGGTTTTCCCAAGGATTATTCCGATAAGGCTTTCACGACTACTCGGTAGGGATTGAGTCTGCTCGGGGAAGTCGCCGACAAGGACTACTCGGATCGCCTACTCGGAGTTTCCTCCCTGATAAGGGCAGATTTCCAACAGAACCATCATGACCTCACTTCACGTATTGATGGGGGGCTTGATGATGAATAGTATGGTATCCCGCATATTCGGGGTATCCGTGTACAGATCCCCGGGACTTTAGGAGGGTACGACGTATCCGGTAAGGATCCCCGGACGACAAGGTAACCCCTCTCAAGAAGGAAAGGCTCCCCTTAAACTAGGAAGTCAATCCCGACGTTTAAGGAGACCAGAGTCCTACTCGGGCGTAAGTCCACGTCCAGTACGACCCTGGGAACCCCCTATATAAGGATCAGCAATCCCATAGGGGAGGATAGGTCTGACAGGTCTTTCTAGTCGCAGCACAAGCAGCATAGGATCTCAGGAGGCGAAGCCCTAGAAGACCCGCTACCTCGAAGGAGTCGAGCCCGGTGGTTTAGCTAGATTAGTCTATGATTAGGCCTAGGATAGCCACTAACATACACCCCCTATTGTAAGCGTGTTCTCTATCAATATATAGCAACAGGACGTAGGGTTATTATCCTGAGGGAGGCCCGAACCTCTATAAAAACGGCTGTCCCCTGCTGTCAGAGCTCCTGGCACTTGGGCCCTAGAGGTCCCTACCCCCCAGTAATCATCATTCCACGAATAACGTAAGATCGCCGATTCACCGATCGTCGACAACAACATTCAACATGTAATTCCAATTGATGAAGTATTAAGCATATGAGCAGGGCAAAACTGTGATATCAATTATAAGTATGAACATGAAGTAATCATGCCAGACAGGTGGATAAGAACACACATCTCCACAAGTAACAATAAACCAGTAGCATGGCATAGATATAAGTGAAGCCCTACACATGGTACAATATATGTGGATGTGTGTCAAGAATGGCATGACAAGATATGTAACATGAATAACACATGCCAAGAGACTAAAAATGAGCCAACATGAAAGCACAACATGCCCACAATATATACATTGAAAAACATGGCATGAGGATAAGAGAATAGCTCACAAAGTAGGTGAAGACGCAACCAAGTCGTACATATCTCTTTGAGGCCATAAGAGGAATTGGAGAACTATTGATGTCTTGATCAAGTGTGGAAGGAGATCAAGATCCAGTAGGCTCATGTTCTCCAACCCGTGTCCCGGCACCTACACAGTAGATACAATACGACGTGTCTCGATACTGGGGTTAGAAAGCAAAGTCTTTGCAATCCAGTACTGAGACACTCGTGTGGAAGGAGGAACAGCGTGCGTGCGGTTAGCATGCAACACAGGCAAAGAAGAAACCTCACGACTCTTCCTAAATCTGTCTCGCCGAGGAGGAACGCCTTGAAAGGGAAAACAAGGACCATTTCCAAAAGAACGGCGAACAGGCTCCAACTGAGCATGATGGGTAGCCATAGAATCTCGAGAACCAATACCAAATCGTCTCTCTGAGCCATCAAAAGGCTCAACTCTCGTGCGTGCATTAGAGGCACTCAACGAACGGTGTCGCTGAAAATCCCTAATGCCACGAGCACGACTACGACGCTTCTCTCGAAGCCGTCGGAAGCAGAAATCAGCAATATGCCCATCCTTCTCACAAAATGAGCAGTGGTAGAGAGGCGTACTAGAAGGCAAGGTCTGTGAGGATGAAGTACCACTCTCACTTAAGTAAGAAGTCCTTTGGGACAAGCAAGAAGAACCACTAACTCCACAAAGACTCATGTTGGAATTAGAAGCACACATGCCATGAGATTGGTGATGTGTGTTTCTAGCTCGAACACGGTCATGCCTTGTTTGCTTGGCATGGCAAAAGCAAAACTCCACAATGTGCCCATCTCTCTTGCAAAAAGTGCAATGATACTTTTCCTTGTGAGTACCATCCAAATCAGAAGCACCTTTGCCACTAGATGACCCTTGGGCAACATCAAAAGAAGTACTAGCCAAAGAAACATCTCTCAAAGCAACAGCACGAGTGCCAAGATCACGTGACTCACAAGAAGGAACACACTCTGATTCCAAAGAAGAAAGTCCAATTCTCAAATCATCAATCTCAGAGTGAAAAGAGGTACAAGAGTCACAAGACTTGGCGGTCGTATCATTGCGCACACTCCTCAAAGCATCAACTTCTTTTCTTAACAAGTCGCAAGAGGTGCAAGAAATCGAAGATGCAATCATGTCATGAGATATAGCAATATGATCAACATGGCTAGAAGAAACATCTAAAGAAGCTAGGCAATCATATGAACTTTCCTAGCACGATCAAGCTCAGTCCTAGCATTCTCTAGATTCTCAACACATGTGGAACAAAGCAAGTTCAGATTTTTATTTTTATTATTAGCAATTTTTAGCTCATCAACACATGTGGAGAAAGACAAGTTCAACTTCTCATTTTCATCTAGCATGCTAGTAAGAGAATCACAATCAAGACCAGCCAAGGACTCACTAATGCCTATCTCAATACTAGTACAAGCAAGCTTATCAACAAGTTTATCATTCACAACTTCAAGCTTATCAATCTCATCATGTAAAGCAACACAAGAGTCACATGACATAGAAGCATTGGATTGTAGTGATTGAATTTCAGATTTCAAGCATGCTAGAGAAGTTTTCAAGGTTTCATTTTCTTTACCCCTCCACTTACAAATACCACATGGGAGGGAAGAAGTTGACTTAACCAATTGGTATTCAGCATACAAAGAATCCCAAGACCTAGTGATATCATCTAGCATTTCATTTTTAAACTTCACTAGGGACTTAGAGGAAGACCATTTCCTATAGCAAGCAACAAAGGAATTCACAAGCAACTCTTTGCTCACCTTACTCATCTTGATGTAGACAAGCAAGACCGTGCTCTGATACCACTTGTTGGATCGATGGCTTCCCGACAGAGGGGGGTGAATGTCGGATACAAATTTTTTTCAAATTCAAATACAGATAGTAATTTAGATACTACTTTAAATGACAAAGAAGATGCAGCAGAAAAACCCTAAAAAGTCATTGATGACATGGAGCTCGTTGTTAGCTTTAAATGAGTACAAGATCACTGAAAACGGAGTTCGGATGCAAAAGTTACGGCCAAAACAGTGCGTGCAGCGCAACCAGATTTTGGCTACCCGAACATTCCGGGGTACAATGTCCGGACACTCCGGATGTACAATCTAAAAATCAATTCCTCTCGGGATGATGTCTGGAGACTCCGGGGTGAGCCCAGACACTCCGGATGTGTATTTTCAAGCACTCAAAATACACACCCAGACATTCCAGGTATTCTAGTCCGGAATCTCCGGGTGTAGTCCAGAACTTCGAAACCCCTGATTTCTTGATACGTTTTTCACTCAAGTTTGAAATTCATCCAACCAAAACTCTTGAAACTTTGCAGATAGATCTAGGTGTGTCTTGTGACTATATATCAATGATTGATTCTTAGAAAAAGACCACAAGACACAATCTTTCTCCCATTCTTCCAAATCAATTCCAAAAGTTGGACGAACACCAAAAGAATGATTACTTGTTGCTCGTGAGGATTTTTGATCTCAAATCAATAGGATGATCTCTCACATATCACAGTAACCTATTCCGTCTATCAAATCACAAAGATTAGCCCCCAAGCAAGCCAATTGGAAAACCCCAATTCTTTCTTCTCTTGCAAGCAAACTCAAAACATGAGAAAAGAGATTGATTTCTTGGATATGCTAGGATGGAATCAAATAGGACGTGATTACTCCATCACTAATTTGCCATATCAAGAATCAACTCACAAGAAAAGCAAGAGAACAAAAATCAAAAGCTAATAGCGAGAATAGCTCAAGAACACATAGGGATTGGAGAAATCTTTTTGTATTGAATTTTCGTGGGTTTTCATGGGTTTAAAAGCCTCTCATGATTAGGCCAAAGCACTCTCTAGTGCAGCTCTCCCTCTCCTAGGGTTTACAAAGTGATAACAAGGAGCTCAAGGAGGTAAGCACCCCCTTGACACCTATTTATAGTGGGAGGGACAAACCCCCTCACCACTTGGGCCTTAATGCCCTATGGGCCTAACCTAACTAGCACGCATCACAAGCATCTAGCTAGCTTAGCCACTATCCGATTTTCCTTCCACCCTAAGCAATCCCTAAACCGCTTCCTCGGGCGCCTCCGTCGTGGTTTCTTGAAAAGCTTCTTGGTGGATTTGCCGCTTTTCCCAAAACGCCCCCGAGACTCAACTTGGTCTTCATGACTTGGCTCCAACCGCTTCCTTGTTCTCCGCGTACATGCTTTTAAGCCGCACGATGTCGTCGCCATCTCCTTGACCGCAAGTCCGCCCTCCAAGCTTCATGCTGGTCCCACGTGGCTGAACCATCGCCACACCCAACTCGCACCTGCACATAATAGACCAAGCAAAGCGTTGCAAGCACAAGATTTTCTCCTTGACCCAAGTTAGTCCAAACAATTCATCCTATCATTTTTTACCAAGACAAAATGATAAAAACTTTAACTCCAAACTCTTGGACTTTGCAATTAATCCCAAACTGCAAAAGCTCCAATTCCCAGAACAGAAACTCAACCATGAGCACAACATCTCAAAACCACCGAGACAAAGTGACCAAACTCGAATTCATCAATCAACACGTGGTCAAACTTGTAGGTTGATCGGAAGTTCCGATTAGATCGGATGTTTTGGATATAAAACCGGATGTTCCGATCAAAACAGAACTTCCGGATACAAAACCGGATGTTCTAAATAGCTTGAATTCTTGCAACACTCAAGCACAACTCGAAACTCAATAAAGACTAGGCAATATGTTCATCATCTAAATCCTAGGAAAGCACTACGACATATGAGCCCTTCAGACACAACTCACCCTAGGTTCTACACTCTCAATATAGAAACTGTGCATCTTAAAAACAAAATATTCAAGTTTGGAAAAACGTTAACACAACGACAATGTACGTATACACAACAACCCCATCATCGTCACTCTCGTTTAACTTAGCTAGCGCTCGCTTCAGTTGTATTCGGAACTAGCGGGGCGAGCGTCTGCTATCAACTTGTACAAGGGTGAACATTGGCACTCATGTATATTCCCTGAAAAATAAGAAAACACACAGTGCAAGAAACTTCATCGCGAGCAACAAATTATTGCCTCGGCTCGATGGCCAGAAATCACACACAAAACACATTGTCCAACACATATAATCCATCACATATTATGGACCACATATCCATCACATATTATCCATCACATATATATAATGACCTCGACTCGATGGCCGGTACCACATTATAAGTACCTCAATGGTCGGGGTGGAGGTCGCCGAGTATGTCGGGGTGGAGGCTGCCGAGTAGGTCAGGGTGGAGGATGACGCACTCTATGTATACCAAAGATTATAAAAAATTAGCAATAATCAACTATAGCTAGAACTACAACTACAGCAAAAATTAGCAAATCTTTCTCTCTTCTCTCTTTCTCTCTTCTTTCTTCCTCTCTTCTCTCTCTCTTCACTCTTTCTCTCTTCTTCTCTCTTCTTTCTTCCTCTCTTTCTCTCTTCTCTCTTCCTCTCTTTCTTCCTCTCTTTCTCTCTTCTTCTCTCTTTCTCTCTTCTTCTCTCTTCTTTCTTCCTCTCTTTCTCTCTTCTTCTCTCTTCTTTCTTCCTCTCTTTCTCTCTTCTCTTTCCTCTCTTCTTTCTTCCTCTCTTTCTCTCTTCTCTCTCTTTTCTCTCCTTCTTAAGAACTAAAACCTAAAACTAAAACCTAACTAAAATCAACTAACTAATCAACCTAACTAAAACCTAGAACTAATTAACTAAAATCAACCTCACTAAAACCTAGAACTAATTAACTAAATTCAACCTAACTAACAAATTAAAAAAAGGAAAAAAAGGGGGTTTGGGGAGCTCACCGGAGAGGGGCAGGGGAGGGGCAGCCGGGGAGGTGCTGGCCGGCGCGGGTGCAGTGGCGAGGTGGCCGGGGGCGTGGCCAGGCGTGCGGAGGCGAGGTGGCCGGGGGCGTGGCCGAGCGGCCGGACGTGGTGGCGAGGTGGCCGGGGGCGATGCGGCCGGCGAGGAGGAGGGCCGGCGAGGCCGAAGGGCGACGGCCGGCAAGGAGGAGCGGGGCGCCCGTGGGCGGTGGCGCGGCGATGGCGGCGGTGGCTCTTGGGAAGAAGGAGATCAAAGGCCGGGGGCACGCGCGGGATTGCGAAATTTTCCACAAGTCCGGAGTATATATGTGCCATGTTACTAGTGGCGTGCGGGTCCTGACGCACGCCACTAGTAACTTGTTATTAGTGGCGTGCGGCTACTCGCACACGCCACTAGTAACACGTTACTAGTGGCGCGCTGTGTAGTGGCGCATGCCACTGGTAAATATTTCTGGTTTTAGGGTTTTTATTCTATTTTTAGGGTTTTGGTTTTAGTATTATGTTCCAATATTTGTATACATTTAATATAGATCATTAAATGTTTCATGTAAAAAGTTGGCATTTTTTAGGGTTAGTTTTCTATTTTTAGGGCATTAAATGTATTTCTAGGTATTTAAAGGATATAATTTAAATTTGAACTACAAGTACATTAAAAAGTTGCACAAAATTTGTAGAAAAATCATATTTATGTTTGTGAGTATATATTTAGGTGTTATGAAAGAAAATATTGGAAAATTCAACAATCTGTATAGGAAAATTGAAACACTGACTTGTAGTAAATGGTTTTTGAATTTGAAAAAATGTAAATGTGGTCTAAAAAATATGAAACTTGGCATGATGTCATTATATGACCTCTAGAAGCTGTGGTTAAATTTTGAGAGAGTTACACAAAAGTAATATGACAGCAATAGTAATATGCATAGAAGAGATACAACTTCATATTACATCAATGGTTAAGTGCAAATACAAAAGAGATACAATAATGTGAGAAATTGCCGCTGCTAGCTAGTTTGTCAGTGTTTGACAATCTTCTCAACGGTCGTCTTGGTCTTCTTTGTCTTCCTTGTATACTTTAGCCCCACGTCGTGACTCTTTCTTTTGAAGAGACGGCCTGTCTTAGATAATGTAGTTCTGCTCCTTTTGGTGGTGTATTTTTTACCATCGTCTTCTTCCGCTGGGTCGCCGAATTGGTCAAAATCTTCCTCGTCAGTGACTCCATCCATTCCGACGATGCTCCTTTTGCCTCTCCTCATGACAACACGGCTCGGCCTTGTCGGGTCGGTTATGTAGAAGCATTGGGCCACGTCCTTAGCTAATACCCACGGCTCATTTTGGGCGGTGATTCCTCGCACATTCCCAGTAGGCTTTGCTGAGGATATAACCATGGTAGTGAAATAACGATCTTCGATTATGATACTCTTCGCCCATCTGACACGGCACATGGGGATCTTGACCTCTCCCAAGTAGTCAAGTACCCAGATCTTTTCGAGCCTGCCATAGTATCTTTCCTTTACATTACCGGTCAAGGCCTCCATCGTCACCCCCGAGTGGCGTGCCCTACCCGAAACACGCCACTAATAAGCCACTTACTAGTGGCATGCAGGACTCAGGGCATGCCACTAGTATGTGGGACCCAGGCATAAGTTAATAGTGGCGTGTGGCATCTAGCGACACGCCACTAGTACCAGCCTTACTAGTGGCGTGTCGTTTAAAAGGAACGCCACTAGTAAGTGGGGCCTAGAAGCGGGCCCAGCTCAAGTTACTAGTGGCATGCTTGTTGGCAGCCCACGCCACTAGTAGCACATATACTAGTGGCGTGCCGGTGGAGCCCCACGCCACTAGTGACTTATGCCGGGTCCGACTGCTGGGTCCCACATATTAGTGGCGTGTTCTTTGGGGGCACGCCACTAGTAGTCTGTTATTAGTGGCGTGGGAGAATATTGGCACGCCACTGGTATTTTGTGTAGATACTAGTGGCGTGACTCTTTGAGGGGCGCCACTAGTAAGTTTCCCCTATAAGGGTTTCTGCACTAGTGCATAGCTGGGAACGGCCATGAATCTGGCGTAGTAGGGACGCCCCAGGATAGCGTGATACAAACCTGGGAAGTCGACGACCTCAAAAGTGAGGGTCTCGGTCCAGAAGTTATCAGGTGTACCGAAGGTGATGGCCAAAACGATATGCCCGAGTGGTCTTGCCAGTTTGCCGGGCACAACTCCGTTGAAGGGTGCGCTGGTGGGCTTGATCTTTGAGCGGGGGATCTACATGTCGTCTAGGGTCTTGACGTAGAGGATGTTCAAGCCACTCCCTCCATCTATGAGGACCTTGGTGAGGCGGACGCCGTGGACGATTGGGTCCACCACCAAGGGGAACCTTCCAGGGTGGGATATGTAGTCGGGGTGATCCGAGAGGTCAAAGGAGATTACGAACTCGGACCATCGGAGGTACCGGGGTACAGCTGGCTCGATCGTGTTGACATCGCGGTCCGTGAGCTTCTGGCGACGCTTGGACTCGTAACCACTCGGACCATCGAAGATCATGAGGCACGCAGTCTCCTTTGGGAACTCCGCGCCCCCATCCGGAGGAGGCTCCTTCTTGCTCTGCCTAGGAGTAGAAAGTTTATTCAGCTTCTTTAGGAGATTGTAGTCGCGCATGAGGTGGTTTGACTTCGACCCGTGGAAGTGACATGGCTGGCCCATCATCTCCTCGAAAGTGGCATTACCGCGCTGAGGACGGCGCTGCGGAGCATGCTCGACAGTGGCAACGAGGTCTCTACCCTTGCGCTTCCGGTGTTTCTTCTTGGGCGACTCGAGACGATCCTTCGTTTTGGGGGACTCGGGGGCCTTGCCCTTCCCCTTGTCGTCCTTGGTCGCACTGCGAATAGCCTCCTCGCCAGTTGCGAAATTGTTGGCGATATTGAAGAGCTCACGCGTAGTCTGGAGATTCTTGCATGTGATCTTATGGATGAGGTCCGTGCTCCGAATGCCTTTGGAGAGAGCGGTAATGACGTCGCCCTCCTGGACTTCCGGCAGAGAGTTCTTCTTTTTGGAGAAGCGTTGGATGTACTCTCTGAGGCTCTCACCCACCTCCTGGGGTATAACTGTGGAGATCCCACGCATTCCCAGGCCTGTTGTAGGTGCTCTAGAAATTGTTCACGAAGAGGGTCTCAAGGTCAGTCCAGGACTGGATGCTGCCCTAAGGCAAGCTGGTGAGCCAAGCTCAGGCCGAGTCGGCTAAGAACAGGGGTAAGTAGTGGATCACGACATAATCGTTGCCTCCATTGGTCCTGTACGCCGTGTGGTAATCGGCTAACCAGATGTCTGGCCGAGTCTCGCTTGTGTACTTGTCAATACCGGTGACTCAGAATCGTGGCGGGAAAACGACGTTGCGGATGCAAGGGCCGAACGCCTTCGGGCCTGCGTAGGCCGTGCCGGGAGGAGTTGGAGAGCGGCGCTGGCTAGTAACGCAGCAATCATCACTGTTGCCGTGGTGACTGTCACGGTCGTCTCTCCCCGTGCTGCAATGAGCGTAGTGTCTTGCCTCGAGGGTGTTTCGCATGTCGCGGTCTGGCCCGAGTCAGCTATGTACCGACCCGGCGGGGCGATCGTCTTTCCCCGTGCCGCGACGAGCGCGGTGTCTTGCCTCAAGAGTGTCCTGTACATCGCAGTCCGCTCTAAGTCGGCTACGAACCGACCCAACGGGGTGATGAAGCTCTAGGTTGGTGCGGCGACCTTCTATGGCGCATGGGTTCTCTAGCGGGGAAGAGCGCCGGCTCCTGGTGTTCACGGGAGAAGCTGCGCGGACGTCGGAGATCACAGCCTACAGGAGAGCTGCCTCTTCCATCAGGATTCGGAGCCATCGGAGATCGTCGTAACCCGGGGTGCCCTTGGGGATGTTGATGGCGCGTGCCGCCACCGTGGCAGTGACGAGGTTGTGACTGGGAAGTGGAAATATCTGGATGCCATCCCTCTCGCACATGCGGAGTGCGTTGTTAACCTGGCGCCCTTGGTCCCACATGTCCTTGTTACGCTGTCATTCCTCATGCTGGCGAGCGAGCACGGTCTGCTGCTCAGCCAATCTCTCCCCCTTGGCAATAAGATGGAGCCAGGTGGCTTCTAGCTGATCGGGGGTCTGATCCGTGATGGGGATTGACTGGTCACCGTTGTTTGCAAGCGCATCCGAGTCATTCATGAAGACCTCCCAAGAAGGATGGTGGCTTCTCGAACTCTCGAAGCTGTTCGAGTCGTAGTCGAGGATGGGTAAGAGGGACTCGATCGTGCCAACCAGTCGGGATCCCTGCTCGACGGGTGAAAAGCTGTGTTCAAGCAATAGATCCAACTTTTGTGTAACCTCATCCTTGAAGATGGCCACCAAAGTCATCGACTCGGAGGAGAGTCCTAGTGGGGAAGGTGGTGAAGCCTCTGCCGACCAGCTAGAAGCCGAGTCGCAGAGGTGAAGTTTGCCGAGCTTGTCAGCGATGAAGTCCAGTTTTCTAAATCGAAAAACCTATCCTTAGTCAGCGACAGAGTCCAGGGGGCCAAAACTCATGATTCGGCTCGGAGCGAGGTCGCCGTTGTCATTGAGAAACCCATCTGGATCTGTTTAGATGGATCTATGAGCACTGCCCCTACCTGGCGCGCCAACTGTCGGTGTTTTGATCTGGCAATAATAAACATGGGATGGCGTACGCGTAGCAGATCTAGATGGGTGCACACGGGACATAGAGTTTATACACGTTCAGGCCCTCGGGAAAAGGTAATACCCTACGTCCTGTGTTTGCTGGATTGTATTGCTTGTGTACCGTATGCAGCAAGACCTCGAGAGGAGCTCTCTAGTTTGCTAGGGTATGTATCTGTATCTAAGTCTCTCTGTAGTGTCTCACATGTTCGCGTATGTGTAGCGCCTACCGATCGGGGGATCCCTGCCCTGCCTTATGTAGGCGGCAAGGGCAAAGTTACATGAGCCCGGATCGGTTTACAAGTAGATCTCCTAATCGGTTACAACTAGAAACTCGAGATATCAAGTAGGTACATGTTTATGTCCTGTACTCCAAGTTGATGATGCGCCCCCGTGTAGAAGTCGGACTCCGAGCAGTCGGCCCGACCCACCCTATGTCATCGTCAGGGGACTGAGTTTAAGTAGGTGGTGAGACTACCTTGCTAAATGCTAAAATAGGAATAAAATTTCAAATTGCAAAGAGGCTTTTGAAACACTTCTACACGCTTTTTTCAGTTCTTTGTGTAGAACCAAAGAACTTGAAGCCTCGAAGTTGCTCTGTCTGTTCGGATCTATGGAAGTCGTAAGTTCCAAGATTTTCTTAGAACCTACGAGATCAGATTCTGATGTCTTTAAGTCTAGCATGTTTCAAAGTCAAAAGCAGTCGGTAGTGTTTCGGATGCTCTGAATCTCTACTCTGGACTCTCCTTTGAATTTCTGGAACATCTGATTTTGTTTTTGGACCCTCTACGTTTTGGTTCTGTATTTGTTAAAGCCTTATGTGTTCTAAAGTCAGAGCCTCCGAAGTTTCCCGGATGCTCTAAGCCTTTGTTGTGGGCTTCTATTTGACACCACAGAGTGTTTGAGTTTGTTTTCCAAACATCCTAGTTTCTATTATGTGAAATCTCTCAAAGTCCTTTTGAAATCTCGGAACTTCTGAGTACATGTTGGAGCCTCTGGAAGTTCATTCTGAAGTTGACTTGTTTAGGCAACCACTTTTCCCGGATGGTCGAGTTCCATGTAGGAACCTCCAACATGTGCCTGTGTCCACGGTGCACTCAAAGTCAGAACCTCCAGGATATTTTTAGATGTTCCGAGATTTGTTTCTGGACACCAAAATAGTCGTTGCTTTCAAATGTTAGAACCTCCATGATTGTACAACAACTAGTTTTTGAAGGGAGTGATATATATACCCTTTTTCCACAGGGAACTCTTGGATTCCTTCATCTCCTGCTCTCCCAAGCCTCAAATCCTAATTTATCAAGCCCTAGATCTAATCTTTGTGAGGAATCTTTCAAGAGAAGGAGGCTATGCCTTAGATTGTGCATCGAGCAAGAGTTCATCTCTATGCATCTTGATCAAAATCTATTACTCTTAGAGATTTGGCATCTCCTGTGAAGAGCTCCACAAGAGAAGAGAGGCTTATTAAACCAAAGTCGGTTACACCGTGGTTGTTAATAGGGGAATTTAAAGAAGCAATATGGCAGTCGGAGCACTTCTTTCAGACCCGTCGATCAAAGCGCCTCAGAATGGTATATGTTTGATGTGGTCTTTGTAGGTTTGCATTGGACCTATGATAATAAATAAGATGGTGATCAAAATGTTAATATTTGTCTGGACAGGGCGGTAGTTGGCACTGCTGATTGGAATGTTAACGTCTGTTTGGACAGGGCCGTAGCTGGCACGTCATGGTCGGACTTGTTCCCTTCTTCTCGTCTGTGACACTTGGTAAGTTCATTTCTGGACCATTTCCCGCTTTCTGTGTCTTTAGAAGCTTCTCAACCCCTGTTGTTCAATGCATTAGTGCAAAAGTTATGAATTGTTGTGGGAACGAGAGGTGTCGCTAGCGAAGGAGGTGGAATCCGCTTGCACGAGATGGGTGGCTGTGCAACACCTGGGGGATGTGGCCTCCCATCTCAAATCTATGATGTCCTTCCTCCCTGCATGACTGGGTTAGGTGTAAGGTGGGCTTGGTTACACGGAAACTGAATAATGCCCGGATTCCATGACCTAGGACTATTTAACCAAGCGCTGCTCACAAGACAAGCTTGGAGGCTGATCATTTTCCCAGAAAGTTTATGTGCTACACTGCTGAAGGGCACCCGCTATTACCCAGCTGGGGATCTCACAGATACGGTGTTCCCTCAAAACTCTTCGGTAACATGGCAAGGTTTAGCTAAGCTCATGGCCTTGAACTACGGAAGAAGGTTCTTATATGGGGAGTTAGTTCTAGCTCAAAAGTGTGTATATGGTGTAATAATTGGATTTTGCCAGATTGTAGCTTGAAAATTCGACATGGGGTAGACGCACAAGGGTAAAGTGGGTATCTGAGCTATTGGAGTCACGTATAGGGAGTTGGGATGAAACTTTAGTGCGGAGCTAGCCAGAAAAACGATCAAAGCAGGGGGTGGTGAGGGGTGTACCTGGGGGACCCAGGTTCCTCGGCTACTCTGCTACCAAGGCGTAGTTGGTTGCTTAGTCGCTCAGGTGGGCACTCACGCTGCATCTCGCCGTCGAGGGCGTCCATGTTTGGGACAGATACGTCAATGGACCGTGGCGTGCAACCACATTGAGGCGCGATGAATCGGTAGCTTTCTATACTACTTACAATATGGAAAGGTGAACACGCAGTGTATTTTTTGTTTTGTTGATGCAAGATCTATTTCTTGGCTGGCACCTTCAAGGTGGATGTTGGGCCACAGAGATATGGCCTAAGCGGGCTGCCGCATCAAGCATCTCGCATCTTGTCAAGACCAATGACTGAGATGCCACCATGGTGACTAGATGACAGAGTGGCACGGCCACGTAAGTGGTAAGCATCTTTGTCAGCTGCTTTGGACCAAAGTGAAACTTCTTTAGAAAGTTTAGGAATTTAAATATGTGTTTTCATTGTATGAGGATCACACTGAACGCATTGTGCAAGTTAGGAGAGTGTATCTACATTTTATTCTGAAGTTTTGGATGTAAATATGCACTTCGAACGCTTGTGCACCTAAGTGGTCTGATTGGACAAGTTAAGTGACCCAAGCAATTTCCTACTTTGTTTACAGAGCAACTACCACGAATCTGTTGTCTAGTGCAATCCATGCAATCGAGCTAGATTCACATTCAAAAAGTGATGAAAAATAATGAAAAAATTCGACAAGATCGACACAATATTTATTTATCTACTCACAAAATTCTAAATTCAAATTCAATTTACTTATCGAGAAAAAATTATTTTTTTGTGAACAGGAGCTAATTAAAAGTATATTGTTTAGGTACTATTGACAACATAATTTCTCTTTTTCATTCCTCGATGTGTGGATCCATTTGGATTTAAAAATTTGTGATGATAGATTCATCTCGTGTCGATGTGAATATTGTTTTGGAATTTTTCACAACGTTTCGGAGAATTCATTTGGTTGATTGCATTAATCCACATAAAGGATGGGCAAAAGCCAATATTGGCTCCCGGCCGAGTGGCAATGCCATAAGTAACCCCCGGCCGGGGGCAATGCCGATTTTGTCGCCACGACGCGCCTAGCACCCGACGCGTGGCGACATAGTCGACTGGAGCCGCGACGGCCAAGATTCGTCGCCGGGGTCCGCGACGGCCTGGATGCCCGCGACACCCGCTCATCGCAGGCCTGGCGCGCGAGAGCAACCTAGGCACGCGCGACCGCTGGGCGTGTCGCGGGCAGCGCGTGCGACCGGGGGGCGCGTCGCGAGCGGCGAGCGCGAACGCGCCGTTGCTGTGAGGGACCCGGTATTTTAATTCAATTCAAGGAATTCACAACTAGCGAAGACGGTGACCATAGCCGCTATCTGTGATGGACTATGGCCCACCCCCGCCCCGTGCGACCAGCATACGACGCAATGCGTATGGATCACCACGGCCTGATTGAGGGATCACGATTCCAAACGCATACGCCTTTCGCGTATGACTCACTTTGGCAATGGACCGTACATTCACTTTGCACTTCACTTGAATCAAAAGAAAATAATGAGTTCCTCCATATGCAATCAGCCACGCTCCCCATTCAACATACACGCATGACAGACGGGAGGTGGGGGCATATGTTGGACAGCAAGAAATATCATCACACAAACTCTACAATATGATAATAGAACTAGCTGCCCACTTAGTGAACTTTAAAGGTACATCAGTCAGCGATAACCGTAAATTTAGTCGAGACTGAAATATTTACAATGCAGCGGATAACGAAACCAAAGCCCGCAGCGGTGCATCAACCGCTGCACAAAAGCCAAACACACCCCTGAGTCGAACGCGAACCAAGGAAACCATCGGACTAAGCATCATCATAAAACTCCGCAACGGTTGGCTCACCTGCAAATGTCTAGAAATATCCTAGGTGAGTACAAAGTACTCGCAAGACTTATTCGTGCTTGATTTCATGCCCTACACATGCTCACTACCACAGTAATTAAACATGATTCGTTTCCATTGAAGCAATACATGATAAACATTATGACAGTGCCCATGGCATGAGCATAAGTGGTAGAGTCAAAGCATGGTTCAGGTTCCACATGAATACAAGGATAACTACGATAATAAAAATATCACACTTTCTCAAGTCATGCAGGGGTAGCCCACACCCCATTTAAATTACAAGTTCATCACAGCATCAATTTCAGACAATCTCTCGAACCGTTACCGACAATGCGACTACCCTGAGTATAGTGAGTGCATTATCCCCGGGAGTTTGCAAGGCTCCAGGGCCTGAGACTTACCTCAACTACACCCCGGCATCGATTCTCGGTAACGTCCACGCGTTGACAGGAAAGTGACACGGGAAGTAACCTCAGATTGGTATGGCAACGAAACTCTACTTACTCCTAGGTTGCCCTCACCTCCAATCAATACCAACCTTATTCCCCGTGCACCCCCTCGGCTCTCACATCTCACCTTAACAGGTTGAGTTAATCGGGCAACAATTGAAGTTCTCAACATCGTGATACACCCTACGCATGCTAGTGTGCTCAAATCCAACATACGATTCAAACAAGCATTCACGCGTATACATAGTTACGGAGGATAAAAGAATGCAACAAGCTCTGCTTGCCTTGGTCACAGGATTCGGAGACTTGGGTGAGCTCAACAGTTTGAGGTTCTTCCTCTTCGGGCTCTGTCGCAAGCAACACGAGACACCGGAAAGGAGACGACAAAAGAAAATGAGTTCCAGCATGTATGCATGATGGAAATGCTAGACATGACATGCTAAGATATTTCGTGGATGCTAGGGGTTTATAATAAGAATATGCCTCAATTTGAACTTATAGAATTCAACTGATTATCCTAGTAAATATATGCATGGCATATCCAGTTCAAGTTCATATAAGGGTTGGAAATAGTTAGTCATGAGGAATAGGCATGACTTAAAATACCTTATTTACGAAATGACTTTGTATAGTTGGAAAGGTAGAAGTTGGATTTACCTAGGTTCGTTTTAAATTTCGTTATAATTGTTAGAACTAAGGTTACACGGATATAGCATTTTCAACTATGCAGCCTCTGGCATTAGCTCCTAGTACTTTAATCCTAGCATAAAATCCTGCAAAAAGGCATAGGAAATTACTAAACATACCCCAAAACCCACCCTTTGCCTGCCCCTTCTCATTGCTTCACTGAGGAAGAGCAGCCCGGAGGAGCTCCGGATGGACCGGAGGTGGCAGCTGGGGCCTTCGGCTTGGACCTGAGCAAGAAAGGAGGAGGAGAAGTGAGGGGAAAAGAAGAAGAATGCGGGAAGGGGGAGGGAAAGGAGAGGGGCTGGCTCACCGGAGTGGCGCCTCGGGCTCGCTGGAGCTGCGGCCGGAGTTGGAGAAGAAGGCGCCGGCTGAAGAGGATGAGCTCGAGAAGAAGAAAGGAGAAGGGGATTTGGCCGGGGAGGAGAAAAAGAGGGAAAGGGGGGGGGGTCCTGGCGGGCTTTTATATGGAGGCCGGCGAGCTCTCCACGGAGGCACCACCGCCCACCGCCCCCAATCGGCGGTGGCAACGTGGCGGCCAAGCCCTGACACTCGGGGCTCACCCGGAAGACGACTTGGAAATGGTCCGGAGTCAGGCAGCCCGGACGTACCACCCGGAGGTTCCGGAGTGGACCTCCGGTCTTCACAAAACGACCGCTTACCCTCTCTGGACTCTCCCGGAAATCAATCCGGAGTCCAGCCGGAATCCGGGCTCACCCGGAGGTTCATCCCGGAGGCTCCGGATGGGACCTCCGGTTGCACCGGGATCACCCACATGCTCTCTGGACTCTCTCGAAAAATAGCTCGAAGACCATCCGGAATTTCCAGACAGCCCGGAGATTCAGCTCAGAGGTTCCAGATTGAACCTCCGGCTAGCCAATTCTCGCTCAACCCTCTCTGGACTCATCCGGAAGTTAACTCGGAGGCCACCTGGAATTTTCGAGCCTCCCAGAGGCTCCGCCCGGAGGTTCCGGACCAACTTCCGGATGAACACAGAGAGCTAAAACTTGTACATAAAATTATTGTTGGAAAATAAGACCAAAATACGTTTGGGTTTTGGTAGTTATCCAAATAAGTTGATTGGTGTTAATTTAAAAAAATTGAGTTTTAAGAATGAGATATGTACATATTCTAAAAAACATAACCTTTCAATATTCAAGCTTATGCAGGGGTTGTGCATGGATGATGCCATGTATGCATGACGAACGCAAGAACTTATTTATAGGGTAGAATGGGTGTTACAAAACCTACCCCCCTTAAAAAGATCTCGACCCGAGATCTCTAACGGTCGACAAACAAGGATGGAAACTCAGCTTTGAGCCAATCTTCGCGTTCCTACGTAGCTTCATCTTCAGTATGGTTATTCCATTGCACTTTGAAGAACTTGATGGCACGGTGATGGGTTTTGCGCTCAGATTCATCGAGAATGCGCATTGGATATTCCCGATAGGTGAGGTCTTCGCGTAGCTCTTCTATCTCAGGATTGGTTTTCACTTCGGGGATACGATGACAAGCCTTCAGCTGAGATACATGGAAAATATCATGTATCTTGGACAGCGAGGGAGGTAACTCTAATTGGTAAGCTACGGTTCCTCGTTTGGCCAAAACTTTATATGGACCGATGTAACGGGGAGCTAGCTTTCCTTTTACTCCGAAGCGATGGACACCTTTGAATGGTGTAACCTTGAGGTAAACACTATCTCCAACTTGAAACGCAACTTCTCGACGGTGAGGATCAGCATAACTCTTTTGCCTTGACTGAGCTTCTCGAAGTCGTTGCCGAATAAGGTGAACCTGAGCTTCAGCTTCCTTAATGGCATCCGGTCCAAAGAATTGTTTCTCACCGGTCTCAGACTAGTTGAGGGGAGTCCTACATCTCCTGCCATACAGCACTTCGAAAGGTGCCATACCAAGACTTGCTTGGTAGCTGTTGTTGTAAGCAAACTCTGCATATGACAAACATTTCTCCCAATTGGAACCAAAAGTGAGAGCACAAGATCTCAACATATCTTCAAGGATTTGGTTTGTTCTCTCAACTTGACCTCCAGTTTGGGGATGGAAAACTGTGCTAAAGGATAACGAAGTTCCCATAGCTTCATGCAGTCCAGAACCGGTTGGTAAATTGGGTGCCTCGATCTGAAACGATCCTTACGGGAACACCATGGAGGCAAACAATTCGGGCAATATATAGCTCAGCTAACTGACTCACCTTATGAGTGGTCTTCACAGGGATGAAGTGAGCTACCTTGGAAAGGCGGTCCACAATCACCCATATTGCATCGTTGCCCTTTGGAGATTTTGGTAAGCCTACCACGAAATCCATACCAATCTCTTCCCATTTCCACTTGGGAATAGGGAGTGGTTCAAGCATGCCTGCTGGTCTCTGATGCTCGGCCTTCACCTGGCGACATACGTCGCACTCGGCCACAAAACAGGCAATTTCTCGTTTCATTCGAGTCCACCAAAATCAGCGGCGAATGTCTTGGTACATCTTCGTGCTGCCAGGATGAAGGGATAGCGGGGAGTTATGAGCTTCATGGAGGATTAAATCCTTTAGCTGCTGGTCTTTAGGCACCACAAGTCGCTTCCCGAACCAAAGAACTCCGTTCTCATCTTCGGTGAAACAGGTAGTGGTACCGTTCTTCACTTTCTCCCTTATCTTCTGCATCCCAACATTTTGTACCTGAACGGCTTTGATTTGGTCTTCTAAAGATGGTTTCACCTCCAAGAAAGCAAGGGAACCCTGCTCGACCATCTCAAGATTGAGCCACTGAAATTCCACATGAAGTGGTGGTTGATGCTCAAGAATTAAGGTATTATTGCAATAGGCTTTCCGGCTAAGTGCATCGGCGACAATGTTAGCCTTGCCGGGGGTATAATTTAGACCCACATCATAATCTTTGATGAGCTCAAGCCATCTCCGTTGTCAAAGGTTCAGATCTGGTTGAGTAAATAAATACTTCAAACTCTTATGATCCGAAAAGATTTCGCAACGGGTACCGATAAGATAATGTCGCCAGATCTTGAGAGCATGCACTACGGCTACTAGCTCTAGGTCATGAGTGGGATAATTTGCCTCATGGGGACGCAAGTGACGTGAAGCATAAGCTACCACGCAACCCTCTTGCATAAGCACACACCCCAACCCATTCCGAGAAGCATCACAAAAGACTTCGAAGTTTTTGTGGATATCCGGGAGGATAAGCACAGGAGCAGTGGTCAACTTTTCCTTGAGCTTTTGAAAACTCTCTTCACATTTGGTTGACCACACAAACCTATTGTCTTTCTTCAACAATTCGGTCATTGGTTTTGCTATGGAAGAGAAACCCTCGATGAATCGGCGGTAATAACCTGCCAATCCAAGAAAGCTGCGGATTTGGGTGATAGATTTGGGCTGCTTCCACTCTTGAACGGCTTGCACTTTACTCGGGTCTACAACAACACCCTCCGCTGAAAGCACATGACGCAGAAACTCCACTTGGGATTTCCAAAATTCACACTCGGAGAACTTTGCGTATAGCCGATGCTCTCGGAGCTTTTCGAGCACCTTCCTCAAGTGGTCTTCGTGCTCTGCTTCAGATTTGGAATAGATGAGGATGTCATCGATGAAGATGACCACAAACTGATCAAGATACTCCATGAATACCGAATTCATGAGTTGCATGAAAATGGAAGGAGCATTGGTCAAACCGAAGGACATAACGGTATATTCGTATGACCCATAAGGAGTGGTAAAGATAGTTTTAGGAATGTCTTCAGATCTGATTTTAATTTGGTGGTAACCCAACCTGAGGTCGATCTTGGAGAAGACACATGCTCTGGATAATTGATCAAACAAATCATCGATTCGGGGAAGCGGATATTTGTTCTTCACCGTGAGCTCGTTTAACGGGCGGTGATCAATTACCATCCGCAAGCTCGAATCCTTCTTCTTCACGAACATGGCAGGACAACCCCACGGTGAGGAACTAGGCCTAATAAAGCCCTTGTCTTCAAGCTCTTTGAGTTGTCTCTTCATCTCTAACAACTCATTCGGGGGTATCCGATATGGATGCTTCGAAATAGGAGCAGTCCCAGGCGGAAGATCAATAACGAACTCCACTGCCCGGTCAGGAGGCATACCAGGCAATTCCTCAAGGAAAACATCTGGATACTCACATACCACGGGAACAAACTCAAGTCCCTGACTTTGAGTGCCACACACGGCGAAGAGATGCCCTGACGTGGATGGCGATACAAACTTCACTTCTTTGCCGGAGTTGGCGACAAGAGAAACCGACCTTTCGGCACAGTCTATTTTTGCCTTGTACTGGACCAACCAATTCATCCCCAAAATAACATCTAGCCCTTCTGATCCTAGAACTACCATATCGGCTAGAAATGCTTCTCCGCCAATTTCTAGCTTAACACCCTCGCAAACAAGCTCGGTCCTCAACTCCGAGCCAGGTGTTGCAACGATGAGAGGATGATGCAATGCTGATGATGGAACATGATTCTCATGCGCAAATTTGCTAGATATAAAAGAATGAGATGCCCCAGAATCAAAGAGAACTATGGCAGGAGTTGAGTTGGCGGGAAGCGTACCCAAAACCACCTCTGGTGCTTCCTGCGCTTCCTCGGCAGTGACGTGGTTCACCCTGCCACGGCCGGCAACTTGAGCCTTATTAGGAGCTGGACCCCTAACTTGAGGACCTGCACCTGACTGTCCTGGCTGCAACTTAGGGGCAAAGGCATGCCCCGAGCATGGAAGAGGACAACGATTCGTGAAATGTCCCATATTCCCACAGTTGAAGCACTGAACCTTACTCAAGTCAGGAGAAGACTGCGGCTGTCCTCCTTGAGGACGAAGTTGGAAACCCTATTGCTGAGGGCGAGGAACGAATCCCTGCGGCCCTTGCTGTAATACCCAAAGTTGATAATTAGGTTTTGCTTTGCATCCATGCATACATGTCATCATCATCACCCCACCTTAATTAAACTCAGATGTAATATGATTATACTTTATAGAATATGTTAATATCTCATCCTCGGTGGATAATTGTTGCAAACACCAATCAATTTATTTGAAGTAATTCAACTAACAATGTCAAAACACCAATCAACTTATTCGAAGTACTCGAATTAACAATATCGTCAATAAAGGTGGTAGAAGTCATCGAACATTTCGGTGAATCCCCGTCCCTAACCCTAAAAACCCTAACAGTGCCAAAATTAGGTTTTCGATGACAGGGTAATTTTCCCAGTGGTGCAAACCTCTCGAACTTCATAAATAGCTTCAAAAGGGATAACCCTAGCCAATTTTCAGAATTTTTGGTCATGCCGAGGGTTCAATAACAGCTCAAATCTGAATTCAAACCCCAATTCAAAATTGTACACAAACCTAGGGAAAATCTTGTCCAAATCAGTTCAAACTCCTCCAGAGTATCGCAGATAGTATATTAAAGCTCCTATAAAAATTTCATCAATTTTGGAGTTGATCTGATACATAAAATGACAAAGGGGAAAGTGCTGTTATTTAAGAAATAAAAAAAAGAAAACAAGAAACCCTAACTCCCTCGGGCCGACAGCCCGCTCGGCCGGCCCACCCGAGCAGCCCGCTCGACCCCACCGCTCAAAACCCGCCTTCCACTCCCCGTTCCCGCTTTTCCCTTCCCGGTCGCGCCCATCCCCGAATGCGCTTTCCCCCGCTCCCCGCCTGGTGCCCCGGGCCCCGCTTGTCAGGTCCTCCCCGCCACGTCCCGGCCGCGGGTACGCCGGCGTGGGCGGTGCCCCGCCCCCGACGCCACCGGTCCGAGGCCGCCGCCGCCCCTTTTATTGCCGCCTCCCAACAGCCTTGCTTCCCCCTTCACCCCTTTCTCCAAACCCTAGAACCCCCGCCTCCCTCGGGTGCGTCCAGAACACCTCGCCGCCGTCGTCCCTGTCTCCGGCGTCGACTCCAGCCAGCCCCCGAGGTCGCTCCAGTTCACCCCTTGCTCCATCTTCTTCCCTCGGGTAGTCCCCTTCCTCTCCTCTTAACCGTCCTCGCTCGTTGCTCCAGATCCGCGCACTGTAACGCTGCCTCGCCGTCGTCTTCCTCAACTCCGACCGCCCCTCTCCGACGAGCAATTCCCCCTGGCCCAGTAAGCCTCAAGCCCCATCTCTTCTACCCCGAGCTTCCTCTTCCCTCCCCTCAACTCCCCGTCGGCTTCTTTTCATAGATCTGCCCCGGAGGAGCTTCCCCACCGACGACCGAGCTGCTCCGACGACCCTCCTCGCCGCCAGCCTCCTCCAGTCCTCCCCCGCCTTCCTCGAGCACGGTAGCATCCTCGGGGTGAGCCACTGATCCTCCCCGGCGTTTCCCCGAGCCTAACCGAGCCCCGGAGCAAGCTCCGGTGAGCTCTTCGGCGAGCCTCCGCCGCCTGGACCTCACCTCCGGCCGGTTCAGAGAGAGAGAGAGAAGAAAGAGAGAGAGGGAGGGAACGCCCCGGACGCGTGGCGTGTTTTGATTGGGCGACAGATCTACACCGAATGACATGCGGGTCCCTGTGAGCTGAGCTGGATTAGGGAGGGAGAATAGGGGGTAGGAACTTCGGGTGGGTTTAGTATTTCAGATCCGGTGCGCAGAGAGAGAGAGAGATCTGTTCGGGTGTGTTTAGCAATTAGGGTTTAGATTGATTAGGGCAGATTTTGAATGAAAATTCAAATGGCCATAACTTTTGAACCACAAGTCCAAATTTAAATTTTTTTATATATTTGGAAACCTCATGAAAAACTCTACAAGATGGCTGAATCAAAATTTAATTTTGAGCACATGCACAGGACAATATCTAGGGTAGATGTTTTGCTACCGTCGAGGGTCGATAAACCCTAACTTCGCGACCGTAGCTCCGATTTCGACCAACCTTATAGTTCTGGAAACCTCGCGAGATTTCCTACGATTTGGAGCAATTGGAATTCCAGTAGGGCCACATGCATCCGATGGATCTTTGTAGGGTGTGAGTTGTAGCCCCGTTTAACATCGTCACGATCAACAAACCCTAGCTGCGCGACCGTAGCCCCGAGTGGCACGATTCCAGTTGTACCTCCCTCGTATGTCATACTATAACCTAATAACAGTAATATTGAACCTATTCACTATGCTCCGCCGCTAACGGCGTAACCCGAATTCATCGAGACCCCTTAACCTGACATGCCTGCATAATTGGTGTTCCCCGTAACTTCGACAAGTTAACCTAACACCATTTGTTCTAGTTAGTACATGACTAACCCTAACTCGACATAAAGGTTAATATTACATGCATGCATGCGCAAGGCATTAGGGTAACATCAACTGCTTTAGTTGTATATGCCTTGTCGTAACGGAACCCTAGCCATCCTAGCATCTTCATGACATGCACATTCCGCATAAATACCATGCATACATGCTGGACCTTATGGATTCTTTTACCATTTCTTTTCCGGTATCCGTGTTAATCTCAATAGAGCCCGAAGAAGGTGACCACCAGGCTTACAGCTCCCCGCAAGATCAGGAACAACCCGAATCAGGCAAGCAGAGCTTGTTGCATCTTTACTTTCCGTACTCTTGTGTATGCCCTTTTTATATGTGCTATGTGTATGAATGTTTATCGGTGAATCGTCGCAAGTTGCGTACACTAGCATGTGTAGGATGTGTCTTACGTCGATAACATCTTGTGGCTCTTCAACTAAATTGTTAAGTGAGTTGGGAGAGCCGAGGGCGTGCACAATGGGTACGGTTGGTGTGAATTGAAGCATGACGGCGACCCAGGTGTATGAAGGTTTTTGTCGCCATACCAACCCTATTTTCAGCGTGTCACCATCCCTTATCACACGTGAACGCTAGCGAGAACCAACACTGAGGATAGTTGGGGTAAGCCTCCATGCACTTTGGAGGCTCGCTACCTCCAAACTGTTATGCACTCACTATGCCTGCAGGGGTTGAGTTGTCGGTAGTAGTTCGAGAGATTAAAATGAACCCTTGAGGATTGGATCAACTTGGATTGGATTTAGGGGCTGCCCTAATTGAATTGGATAATGTTT
Organism: Stipa capillata; assembly: GCA_019208055.1. Lineage (NCBI taxonomy): Eukaryota > Viridiplantae > Streptophyta > Magnoliopsida > Poales > Poaceae > Stipa > Stipa capillata. Next base: position 145,793 of record JAGXJF010002214.1, read on the forward strand.
ACTGGATTGATTGGGATTGGACTCAGGGGCTGCCCCAATGGATTTGGATTGGATGATTCGATCTCGTGGTAAATTGGTTGTGATATGTTTGTGTCCTGAGTTAATCGGTTACTTTGGGTCTATCCTTACTTCACCTTATCAATGGTATGTTCTTAACTTGTATATTGTTACTCTGAGAAGCATTCATGTTTAGTTGTTGTTGCACTAGTATGAGTAGGACATTTAATCAAGCACGAATAAGTCTTGCGAGTACGTTCGTACTCACCTAGGTTATTCCTAGAGCTTGCAGGTGAGCCGGTGGTCGAAGATTATTTCGATGATGCCTGAAGTTGTTGTTTCCTCGGTAGTGTTCGACTCATGGGATGGGTTGTAGCTTTTGTTCAGCGGTCATCGTGCCGCTGTGGGACTCATTTACTGTTCTTCCGCTGTCGTTTATTTGCTCCGTACTCGGATATGATTTCGGATATGACCGACTAATGTAAGATGTTGTCCCATCGTGGACTGTTAATAGTAATATCGTATTGTAGAGCTTTGTGATGATATCCGAGTTGTTAGATCAGGCTGCCCCTGCACAATGTGTGAATGATATGAAGTGTACGGGTATGCCGTGAAGAGTCGAAGCCGTACCTTGTTCTACTAAGTCGAGCAGGTGTTGGTTGAGTGACCCGCTGGCTGAGATGCTGTGCCGGCCAGGCAGGGTGTGGGCGTGTTCTACCGGGCTTTCGAGCGACCCACTAGCCTCCGAGCTAGGTTAGGGTGTGGGTAGAACTGCCGGGCTCCTCCGACCTTGTTTGTCGTGGTAGGATTCGGGAACGACTCTGAACCTTCACCGGGTCATGGAATCGTATGTGGTTCTGGGAAAATTGGTCGCTTCCGGTCGGCTCGCACGTGGCGGGTGTCGGATCGTTCCGCTTTGGTGCGTACGGCGCAGGTACCGTGCCACCGGGCTGACGAGTCCTTCGGTCCTTGGCGACTTCGCGTTCCCTTAATCATATGCAATTCCGGGTCCGTGACAGCTTGGTATCAGAGCTGAGCTGACCGTAGGAAGCCAATTGCAGGTGGTCGTTAGATAGGACTCGCCAATGCCGAGAAAACTATTTGCAAAATTAAACCCTATGTTTAAATTTAATAAGTAGATTGCTTTTTATTCCTTAACCTCATCACTCTTAGTTCTGAATGTTCTTCCCTATTGCATTTGTTTTTCCTTGTGTGGCTAACCCTATCCTCTCTAACCCTAAAATTGTATAGGATGGTGTACAATATTGTGACCGACCCACATCAGCTAGGAGGTTGGGCTACCCTACTGTGGAGAATGTTGGAGTACCTTGGAGTGCCTCAGGAAGACCTCCCTGCTTTCCACGCCAAGACTTATAAGGTTCACGGGAAGACTCATTTTTGGATGGGATGGGTCACAGTGAGAGTTTCGGATCTGGATCAGACCTTTACAGCACCCAGACCAAGTGATGCGGATGCCCGACTGGAAGCCTCAAGGAAAGCAGTTCTCCACCTACGGCATCACTTCGATGAGATCTTCCCATTCTCCCCCTTCCGTCTCATTCCCCAGGTTACTGATGGAGGCGCCAGCATTTCGGTACCAGCACCAAGTGACGACGAAGAAGAAGATGAGACGGAGATGGAGACGGCCAATCACATTGTCTCTGCGGAAGTAATGCACGATAGATTGTATCGGGACTATGGAAATGCTACTCAAGAGGTGGAACGACTAACAAGAGTTAACCGCAAGCTTCGCTATGAGTTGCGTCGAAGGTATCATGTAGCAAATGAAGATGAGTCTTGCGGCGAGAGCCCCTTTGTTCCAGTACAAGAGCCGACCCCAACTCCACCTGGTGAGGCAAATCAACCTAAGAGTTCTGGAGTCAAGCCACGCAAGAGGATGACGTGCCGTGAGTATCTGCGACTCTTCACCCCAAAACCCTCACGTGGAGGTACCTCGACCCCAGCCGCTCCAGTCTCTTCTGCTGAAGCTGCACTGTCTGAGGAAGAGGAAGAGGACCCTGAGGAGCGTGTGTGGTACACCACCAGCAACCCACCAACCGACGAAGATTAGGATGAGTGGTTGGAAGATAGGTTTTGGAGTACCCAGTCATAAGAGTTAGTCGTCGTAGTGCCGATTGGATTCTAGTGGCAAGTTGTTGAAGGTCTTATTATGGATTGTAAACTGAACCAAATCCTAAGTCTAAGTTATCTTTTGGAGGCATGTAATTGGGTACTTGCGGCTGCAATTTTGGTATTTTGTATACGTTTATTTCACCATAAGGGTGATCTAAACCGCAGCCCACCTATGAACCATGTTAAATGTGTAATGCAATTGAGGATTATGGTCAACCGGTTCCGCCTTGTTGTGTGCCATGTTCATGACATATCTCGCTGTACTATAGTCCAATTGTTTTGCCTTCCTGACTTCTCGAGTTGCCGTCTCACTTCATGTCCTTTGGTTGCAACAGAATGGCGTCAGGAACACGCGGAGCTGCTCGTGGACGTCGGGAACGTGAGGAGGAAGAAGTGCCACCCCCTCCCCAGCAGCCCAGTATTGCGGATCTGCTGGTGACCCAGAACAGGATCCTCGAGCAGCTGGCGCGTAATCAAGGCGCCGGTGGTGGACAGGCTCGAGGTGGTCTAGCTGAGTTTCAGCGAACCCAACCGCCAACCTTCGACCAAGCCGATGACCCGCTGGAGGCAGATAGCTGGATCCGGCAAATTGAAAGGAAACTCGAGCTAGCAGAGTGCGCTGAAGCTAACAAGGTCAGGTTCTCTTCCCACTGCCTGACAGGCGCTGCCGCAGAATGGTGGGAAAACTTCTTGGCCACGCAAGTTGCTGGCCATGTGGTCACGTGGAACGAGTTCAAGACCGGTTTCCGCAATTTCCATATCCCCGACGGAATCATGAACTTGAAGAGGCAGGAGTTCCGAGATCTCCGTCAAGGCAAGAAACCCATCATGGAATTTCTTCGTGAATTCAACCACTTATCGCGATATGCCTCTCAGGAAGTTTCCACCGATAGAGAGAAGGTTCGGCACTTTATGGACAAATTGAACGATGAGATGCGGGCAAGGCTAGCCACTGTTGACGTGCGCGACTTTCAGTACTTGGTGGATAAAGTCATTAACATAGAAGCAAGAGAGTCCGTTCTCAGCCAGAATCGCAAGCGCGAAAGAGAGATTCAGAAGTCAGCCGCAAGTAGTTCACAAAAGCCGCGGATATGACAGCCGCAGCCACCCCGCCCTGCAGCACAGTATCCACCCAGGCCCCAAGGTTATGCGCCACGCCCTCAGCAACCAGCCTATCAGCCTCGCCCTCAGGGAGGACAGCAGCGACCTTTGCCTGACTTAAGCAAGGTTCGATGCTACAACTGCGGAAGCATGGGTCACTTTGCCAACCACTGCACTCAGCCCCGCACGGGACACGTATATGCCCCCAACCTGCCGCAAGGACAGCCAGGAGGACGTCCCCAAGCCAAAGGATCAGCTCCAACCAACTCCCAAGCCCCTGGCCGCGGCAGAGTCAACCATGTCACGGCGGAAGAAGCACAGGACGCACCAGAAGTGGTGCTGGGTACGCTCTTGGTGAACTCAACTCCTGCTACAGTTCTTTTTAATTCCGGAGCATCCCATTCATTCATATCAAGCAAGTTTGCACTTGACAATCGTATTCCTTCATCAACATTGCATTCTCCTCTTATTATTGCAACTCCCGGCTCGGAGTTAAGGACCGAGCTGATTTGTGAGGGTGTTAAGGTAGAGATTGGCGGGGAGATGTTTCTGGCCAACATGGTAGTTTTGGGATCAGCTGGATTAGACGCTATATTGGGCATGAACTGGTTGGTCCAGCACAAAGCCAAGATAGACTGCGCCAGAAGATCAGTGTCTCTTACCTCTGAGTCCGGTAAGGAAGTAATGTTCGTATCCTCGTCCCCGTCAGGATGCCTCTTTGCTTTGAGTGATACCCAAGATCAGGGAGTTGAGGCGGTCCCCATCGTATGTGAGTACCCAGATGTCTTTCCGGAAGAATTGCCAGGTATGCCCCTGATCGGGCAGTAGAATTTGTTATTGACCTTCCACCTGGAAACCGCTCCTGTCTCGAAGCGTCCTTATCGGATACCCCCGAATGAACTGATAGAGATGAAGAAGCAACTCCAGGAACTTGAGGAAAAGGGTTTCATCTGACCCTAGCTCATCGCCGTGGGGTTGCCCTGCAATGTTTGTGAAGAAAAAGGATTCCAGTCTCAGGATGGTGGTCGACTACCGACCGTTGAATGAACTCACTGTGAAGAACAAGTACCCACTTCCACGGATTGATGATCTCTTTGATCAGCTAACCGGAGCTTGTGTCTTCTCCAAAATAGATCTCCGGTTAGGTTACCATCAGATAAAGATTAGATCCGAAGACATCCCGAAGACAGCTTTTACCACCCGGTATGGATCATACGAGTACACTGTCATGTCTTTCGGTCTAACCAACGCCCCTTCCACCTTCATGCAACTCATGAATTCCGTATTCATGGAGTATCTGGATCAGTTTGTTGTCGTCTTCATCGACGACATCCTCATCTATTCTAAGTCTGAGTCTGAACATAAGGATCATTTAAGAATGGTACTGGATAAGCTCCGAGAGCATCGCCTCTATGCAAAATTCTCGAAGTGTGAATTTTGGAAACATCAAGTGGAGTTCTTAGGCCATGTACTATCAGCTACAGGTGTTGCAGTAGACCCGAGCAAGGTACAAGCCGTCCAAGGATGGAAGCAGCCTAAGTCAGTTACCCAGATTCGTAGCTTTCTAGGTCTGGCAAGCTATTACCATCGATTCATTGAAGGATTCTCTTCCATAGCCAAGCCAATAACAGAGTTGCTGAAGAAAGAGGCTAAATTTATATGGTCTGACAAGTGTGAAAAGAGTTTCCAAGAGCTTAAAGAAAGGTTGACTTCAGCCCCAGTGCTTACCCTCCCAGATGTCCATAAAGACTTTGAAGTGTATTGCGATGCCTCGCTGAACGGATTGGGCTGTGTCCTCATGCAAGAAGGACGCGTGGTAGCTTATGCTTCACGTCAGTTGCGTCCCCATGAGGCCAATTACCCCACTCACGACCTGGAGCTAGCAGCTGTGGTTCACGCTCTCAAGATATGGCGCCATTACCTTATCGGTAACCGCTGTGAAATTTACTCGGATCATAAGAGCCTGAAGTACCTGTTCACCCAACCGGACCTAAATCTCCGTCAAAGAAGGTGGCTTGAGCTCATCAAGGATTACGACCTGAGTTTAAATTATACCCCTGGCAAGGCTAACGTCGTTGCTGATGCCCTTAGTCGGAAAGCTTATTGCAACAACCTCGTGATTATGGAACAACAGCCACCGCTTCATGAGGAGTTCCAACGGCTCAATCTGGAGATGGTTGAGCAAGGTACCCTTGCCACTCTTGAAGTAAAACCATCCCTTGAAGACCAAGTCAAAGCTGCCCAAGCTCAGAACGTCGAAATGTAGAAGATTCGAGAGAAAGTGAAGACTGGGGCAGCGACCTGCTTCACCGAAGACAAGGATGGAGTACTGTGGTTTGGAAAGTGACTCGTGGTGCCCAAGGATCGGGAGCTAAAGAACCTCATTCTCCATGAAGCCCATAACCCACCGTTAGCCATTCACCCTGGCAGCACCATGATGTACCAGGACCTTCGTCACAGATTTTGGTGGACCCGAATGAAGCGAGAGATCGCTCAGTATGTTGCCGAGTGTGATGTGTGCCGCCGGGTGAAAGCCGAGCATCAGAGACCAGCAGGCCTCCTTCAACCACTCCCTATTCCCGAATGGAAATGGGAAGAGATTGGAATGGATTTCGTGGTAGGCTTACCGAAATCCCCGAAAGGCAATGACGCAATATGTGTGATTGTGGATCGCCTCTCCAAGGTCGCGCACTTCATCCCAGTGAAAACCACCCATAAAGTGAGCCAACTGGCAAGGTTGTACATTTCCCGTATCGTTTGCCTCCACGGTGTTCCCAAGAGAATTGTTTCAGATAGAGGCACCCAGTTCACCAGCCGATTCTGGAAATGTTTACATGAAGCCATGGGAACTTCTCTATCCTTCAGCACCGCCTTTCATCCCCAAACCAGTGGTTAAGTTGAGCGGACAAATCAGATTCTTGAAGACATGTTGAGGTCGTGTGCACTCACGCTGGGTTCCAATTGGGAAGACTGCTTGCCATATGCAGAGTTCGCCTACAATAATAGTTATCAGTCTAGTCTCGGTATGGCACCCTTTGAAGTACTTTACGGAAGAAAGTGTAGGACTCCCTTGAACTGGTCCGAGACCGGCGAGAGGCAGTTCTTTGGACCTAACCCGATTGAAGAAGCTGAAGATCTAGTCCAACTCATCCGAGAACGTCTTCGTGAAGCTCAGTCCAGGCAGAAAAGCTATGCCGATCCCCAGCGCCGAGAAGTTACCTTTCAGATTGGAGATAGTGTGTATCTCAAGGTCACCCTATTCAGAGGCGTCCGCCGCTTTGCAATGAAAGGAAAGCTAGCTCCTCGTTACATCGGTCCTTACCGAATCCTAGCCAGACGAGGGACCGTGGCGTACCAGTTGGAATTACTCCAGAGCTATCTCGGATGCACGACGTCTTCCATGTGTCCCAGCTCAAGGCTTGCCATCGAATTCCCGAGACAAAGACTAATCCTGAGATCGAAGTGCTGCATGAAGACCTCTCTTACCGAGAACATCCGGTGTGCATTCTCGATGAGATGGAACGCAAGACTCGAAGTCGCACCATCAAATTCTTCAAGGTCCAGTGGAGCAACCACACTGAAGATGAAGCCACCTGGGAGCGTGAAGAATGGCTCAAGACCGAGTTTCCAACTTTGTTTGGCGATCGTTAGAGATCTCGGGTCGAGATCTTTTTAAGGGGGGTAGGTTTTGTAATACCCAAAGTCGATAATTAGGTTTTGCTTTGCATCCATGCATACATGTCATCATCATCACCCCACCTTAATTAAACTCAGATGTAATATGATTATACTTTATAGAATATGTTAATATCTCATCCTCGGTGGATAATTGTTGCAAACACCAATCAATTTATTTGAAGTAATTCAACTAACAATGTCAAAACACCAATCAACTTATTCGAAGTACTCGAATTAACAATATCGTCAATAAAGGTGGTAGAAGTCATCGAACACTTCGGTGAATCCCCATCCCTAACCCTAGAAACCCTAACGGTGCCAAAATTAGGTTTTTGACGACAGGGTAATTTTCCCAGTGGTGCAAACCTCTCGAACTTCATAAATAGCTTCAAAAGGGATAACCCTAGCCAATTTTCAGAATTTTTGGTCATGCCAAGGGTTCAATAACAGCTCAAATCTGAATTCAAACCCCAATTCAAAATTGTACACAAACCTAGGGCAAATCTTGTCCAAATCAGTTCAAACTCCTCCAGAGTATCGCAGATAGTATATTAAAGCTCCTGTAAAAATTTCATCAATTTTGGAGTTGATCTGATACATAAAATGACAAAGGGGAAAGTGCTGTTATTTAAGAAATAAAAAAAAGAAAACAAGAAACCCTAACTCCCTCGGGCTGACAGCCCGCTCGGCCGGCCCACCGAGCAGCCCGCTCGACCCCGCCACTCAAAACCCGCCTTCCACTCCCCGTTCCCGCTTTTCCCTTCCCGGTCGCGCCCGTCCCCGAATGCGCTTTCCCCCGCTCCCCGCCTGGCGCCCCGGGCCCCGCTTGTCAGGTCCTTCCCGCCACGTCCCGGCCGCGGGTACGCCGGCGTGGGCGGTGCCCCGCCCCCGACGCCACCGGTCCGAGGGCCGCCGCCGCCCCTTTTATTGCCGCCTCTCGACAGCCTTGCTTCCCCCTTCACCCCTTTCTCCAAACCCTAGAACCCCCGCCTCCCTCGGGTGCGTCCAGAACACCTCGCCGCCGTCGTCCCTGTCTCCGGCGTCGACTCCAGCCAGCCCCCGAGGTCGCTCCAGTTCACCCCTTGCTCCATCTTCTTCCCTCGGGTAGTCCCCTTCCTCTCCTCTTAACCGTCCTCGCCCGTTGTTCTAGATCCGCGCACTGTAACGCTGCCTCGCCGTCGTCTTCCTCAACTCCGACCGTCCCTCTCCGACGAGCAATTCCTCCTGGCCCAGTAAGCCTTAAGCCCCATCTCTTCTACCCCGAGCTTCCTCTTCCCTCCCCTCAACTCCCCGTCGGCTTCTTTTCACAGATCTGCCCCGGAGGAGCTTCCCCACCGGCGACCGAGCTGCTCCGATGACCCTCCTCGCCGCCAGCCTCCTCCAGTCCTTCCCCCGCCTTCCTCGAGCACTGTAGCATCCTCGGGGTGAGCCACTGATCCTCCCCGCCGTTTCCCCGAGCCTAACCGAGCCCCGGAGCAAGCTCCGGTGAGCTCTCGGCAAGCCTCCGCCGCCTGGACCTCACCTCCGGCCGGTTCAGAGAGAGAGAGAAGAAGAAAGAGAGAGAGGGAGGGAACGCCCCGGACGCGTGGCGTGTTTTGATTGGGCGACAGATCTACACCGAATGACATGCGGGGTCCCTGTGAGCTGAGCTGGATTAGGGAGGGAGAATAGGGGGTAGGAACTTCGGGTGGGGTTAGTATTCAGATCCGGTGCGCAGAGAGAGAGAGAGATCTGTTCGGGTGTGTTTAGCAATTAGGGTTTAGATGGATTAGGGCAGATTTTGAATGAAAATTCAAATGGCCATAACTTTTGAACCACAAGTCCAAATTTAAATTTTTTTATATATTTGGAAACCTCATGAAAAACTCTACAAGATGGCTGAATCAAAATTTAATTTTGAGCAGATGCACAGGACAATATCTAGGGTAGATGTTTTGCTACCGTCGAGGGTCGATAAACCCTAACTTCGCGACCGTAGCTCCGATTTCGACCAACCTTATAGTTCTGGAAACCTCGCGAGATTTCCTACGATTTGGAGCAATTGGAATTCCAGTAGGGCCACATGCATCCGATGGATCTTTGTAGGGTGTGTGAGTTGTAGCCCCGTTTAACATCGTCACGATCAACAAACCCTAGCTGCGCGACCGTAGCCCCGAGTGGCACGATTCCAGTTGTACCTCCCTCGTATGTCATACTATAACCTAATAACAGTAATATTGAACCTATTCACTATGCTCCGCCGCTAACGGCGTAACCCGAATTCATCGAGACCCCTTAACCTGACATGCCTGCATAATTGGTGTTCCCCGTAACTTCGACAAGTTAACCTAACACCATTTGTTCTAGTTAGTACATGACTAACCCTAACTCGACATAAAGGTTAATATTACACGCATGCATGCGCAAGGCATTAGGGTAACATCAACTGCTTTAGTTGTATATGCCTTGTCGTAACGGAACCCTAGCCATCCTAGCATCTCCATGACATGCACATTCCGCATAAATACCATGCATACATGCTGGACCTTATGGATTCTTTTACCATTTCTTTTCCGGTATCCGTGTTAATCTCAATAGAGCCCGAAGAAGGTGACCACCAGGCTTACAGCTCCCCGCAAGATCAGGAACAACCCGAATCAGGCAAGCAGAGTTTGTTGCATCTTTACTTTCCGTACTCTTGTGTATGCCCTTTTTATATGTGCTATGTGTATGAATGTTTATCGGTGAATCGTCGCAAGTTGCGTACACTAGCATGTGTAGGATGTGTCTTACGTCGATAACATCTTGTGGCTCTTCAACTAAATTGTTAAGTGAGTTGGGAGAGCCAAGGGCGTGCACAGTGGGTACGGTTGGTGTGAATTGAAGCATGACGGCAACCCAGGTGTATGAAGGTTTTTGTCGCCATACCAACCCTATTTTCAGCGTGTCACCATCCCTTATCACACGTGAACGCTAGCGAGAACCAACACTGAGGATAGTTGGGGTAAGCCTCCATGCACTTTGGAGGCTCACTACCTCCAAACTGTTATGCACTCACTATGCCTGCAGGGGTTGAGTTGTCGGTAGTAGTTCGAGAGATTAAAATGAACCCTTGAGGATTGGATCAACTTGGATTGGATTTAGGGGCTGCCCTAATTGAATTGGATAATGTTTACTGGATTGATTGGGATTAGACTCAGGGGCTGCCCCAATGGATTTGGATTGGATGATTCGATCTCGTGGTAAATTGGTTGTGATATGTTTGTGTCCTGAGTTAATCGGTTATTTGGTCTATCCTTACTTCACCTTATCAATGGTATGTTCTTAACTTGTATATTGTTACTCTGAGAAGCATTCATGTTAGTTGTTGTTGCACTAGTATGAGTAGGACATTTAATCAAGCACGAATAAGTCTTGCGAGTACGTTCGTACTCACCTAGGTTATTCCTAGAGCTTGCAGGTGAGCCGGTGGTCGAAGATTATTTCGATGATGCCTGAAGTTGTTGTTTCCTCGGTAGTGTTCGACTCATGGGATGGGTTGTAGCTTTTGTTCAGCGGTCATCGTGCCGCTGTGGGACTCATTTACTGTTCTTCCGCTGTCGTTTATTTGCTCCGTACTCGGATATGATTCGGATATGACCGACTAATGTAAGATGTTGTCCCATCGTGGACTGTTAATAGTAATATCGTATTGTAGAGCTTTGTGATGATATCCGAGTTGTTAGATCAGGCTGCCCCTGCACAATGTGTGAATGATATGAAGTGTACGGGTATGCCGTGAAGAGTCGAAGCCGTACCTTGTTCTACTAAGTCGAGCAGGTGTTGGTTGAGTGACCCGCTGGCTGTGATGTTGTGCCGGCCAGGCAGGGGTGTGGGCGTGTTCTATCGGGCTTTCGAGCGACCCACTAGCCTCCGAGCTAGGTTAGGGTGTGGGTAGAACTGCCGGGCTCTCCGACCTTGTTTGTCGTGGTAGGATTCGGGAACGACTCTGAACCTTCACCGGGTCATGGAATCGTATGTGGTTCTGGGAAAATTGGTCGCTTCCGGCCGGCTCGCACGTGGCGGGTGTCGGATCGTTCCGCTTTGGTGCGTACGGCGCAGGTACCGTGCCACCGGGCTGACGAGTCCTTCGGTCCTTGGCGACTTCGCGTTCCCTTAATCATATGCAATTCCGGGTCTGTGACATTTGCAGGGACGGCCCAACTGAACGGGGTGGTATCGGCTGCCACAACCGCGGTTTCCGTGAACTACTTGCAGCAGACTTCTGCATCTCCCTCTCGCACTTGCGAGACTTATCCAGGGCTGACTCCTTGGCTTCTACCTTGATCGCCTTATCCACAAGATGCTGAAAATTGTGCACGTTGACGGTAGCAAGCTTAGCTTGCATCTCCTCGTTCAGCTTGCCCATAAACTTTTCCACCTTATCTTCATCTGTGGATACTTCCCGTTGTGCATAACGCTCTAGGTGGTTGAACTCACGGAGGAACTCCAAAACTGACTTTTTACCTTGTCGGAGGTCACGTAATTCTTCCTTCTTCAATGCCATGATGCGGCAGGGATATGGAAATCTCGAAAACCAGTCCGGAACTCTGTCCAGGTAACGACATGGCCAGGGGCTTGCATGGCAAGGAAATTATCCCACCAATCTGCGGCAGCACCCTCGAGGAAATGGGAAGCAAAATTAACCTTATCGGCCTCTGCGCACTGAGCCAGCTGAAGCTTTCTCTCAATTGTGCGGATCCAGTTGTCTGCCTCCAAAGGATCATCTGCTCGGTCGAAAGTGGCTGGTTGAGTTCGCTGGAAATCAGCCAAACCACCTCGAGCTTGCCCACCTCCTGGACCCTGATTGCACACAAGCTGCTCAAGAATCCGATTCTGTGTCGCCAGCAGATCCGCAATATTAGGTTGCTGAGGAGGAGGAGGTGGCACTTCCTCCTCATCGCACCCACGGCGAGCACGACCAGCTCCACGCGTTCCCGACGCCATCCTGTTGCAACCATTCGACAACACGATGAGACGACAACGCGGGAGACTGGGAAAACAAACCTTTCCACGATAGTAAAACAAGGTATTCATGAATATGTCACATTAGTTCATACACATTTTCAGGAGGAAAATGAAGTATAAAGCAAATGTAAGAACGATTGACAATAATACACAAGTGTATTAATACGTTCAACATAGTTCATTACATGGGGCTGCAGTTTAAATCACCGTAAAGGGGAAATAAACATACACAATGTGCCAAAATTGGCAGCCTCCAATACCCGCTTACATGCCTCCAAAAGCTACCTAAGGGTTAGGGTTTGGGTCAGCTTTACATCACAAAATCGCGACCCAAACAGATGCTAAAACTGAACAACACCGTTATGGACTGTACGGAGACCCTTCATTGCGACGAATCTCCATTGCCTCCAAGTCAGTGGGAAGAGGGACCATGGTATGAAACAAAGGGATCCCATGGCCAAACTGAGGAGTGACGGTGGGGATGCGACGAACGCCACCCACAGCCATTTGCGGACGCAAGACGTCAGGGTGGACTCCAATCTCTATCCTGCCCACCGATGGGTAACGATGCACCCACGGACCTCCTTCATAGACCGAGTAGATGCCTTCCCCGGTCCAGAAGTGTGGTGGTGGTGTGAAGAAACTCCCTTGATGTCGAGCCAGCTCAAGGGAAATGATGAGACCGTGACGGTATCGCCTCATCTCGAAACCACGGGCATGATACGCCACGTCCAGAGATCGGACAAGGTGGCCCAAATGAGCTAGTGCCACGTTAGGCTCCTGGGTAAAATCTTCAGATGGCGCCACGTTCTCCATGGGAGTCTGCGATAGAAAGAAGGAGAAGGGGCCCTCGGCGAGACCGGAAGCTCATGGCGAAGGTGGCACATGGCCGAATAAGCTGCATCTTGGATGGCAGACTCTAGCTCCGCTCCATATCCGTTGAAGAAACATGGCTGATGAGGAGGATCACTCTCACGCGGTTGGATGAACATGCGCGCCGGTACTCGTACATGCCGAACCCTAGGTTGGCCCTATGCACGAGATACTCTGGGAGATATGGAAATCTGAGTTCCCGAAGCATGTACAAAAGTACCTCCGGAAACCCTTCGACATCCAAAGCATGGGTAGCATGCACCAACTGAGGAGAAGCCATCTGACAGAGCAAGGAATAGATCAAGGTCAGCCACAAGCAAAAACAAATGCAGTAGAGGAGGAATTTTCAGAACTAAGATCGATGAGGGTAAGGAATAAAGAAGTAATCTACTTGCTGAATTTTAAACATAGGTTTTAACTTTGCAAATAGTTTTCTCGGCGATGCCAAGTCCTAACTAACGCCCACCTGCAATTGGCTTCCTACGGTCAGCTCGGCTCTGATACCAAGCTATGAGGGACCCGGTATTTTAATTCAATTCAAGGAATTCACAACTAGTGAAGACGGTGACCATAGCCGCTACCTGCGACGGACTATGGCCCACCCCCGCCCCATGCGACCAGCATACGACGCAATGCGTATGGATCACCACGGCCTGATTGGGGGATCACGATTCCAAACACATACGCCTTTCGCGTATGACTCACTTTGGCAATGGACTGTACATTCACTTTGCACTTCACTTGAATCAAAAGAAAATAATGAGTTCCTCCATATGCAACCAGCCACACTCCCCATTCAACATACACGCATGATAGACGGGAGGTGGGGGCATATGTTGGACAGCAAGAAATATCATCACACAAACTCTACAATATGATAATAGAACTAGCTGTCCACTTAGTGAACTTTAAAGGTACATCAGTCAGCAATAACCATAAATTTAGTCAACTCTGAAATATTTACAATGCAGCGGATCAACGAAACAAAATCCCACAGCGGTGCATCAACCGCTGCACAAAAGCCAAACCACTCCCATGAGTCGAACGCGGACCAAGGAAACCATCGGACTAAGCATCATCATAAAACTCCGCAACGGTTGGCTCACCTACAAATGTCTAGGAATATCCTAGGTGAGTACAAAAGTACTCGCAAGACTTATTCGTGCTTGATTTCATGCCCTACACGTGCTCACTACAATAGTAATTAAACATGATGCGTTTCCATTGAATCAATACATGGTAAAACGCTACGACATTGTCCATGGCATAAGCATAAGTGGTAGAGTCAAAGCATGCTTCAGGTTTCACATGAATACAAGGATGACCATGATAATTAGAATATCACATTTTCTCAAATCACGCAGGGGGAGCCCACAGCCCTTTTTAAATTACAGGTTCATCACAGCATCAATTTCAGACAATCTCTCGAACCGTTACCGACAATGCGACTACCCTGAGTATAGTGAGTGCATTATCCCTGGAGTTTGCAAGGCTCCAGGGCCTGAGACTTACCTCAACTACACTCCGACATCGATTCTCGGTAACGTCCACGCGTTAAAAGGGAAGTAACACGGGAAGTAACCTCAGGTTGGTATGGCAACAAAACTCTCCTTACTCCTAGGTTGCCCTCACCTCCAATCAATACCAACCTTATTCGCCGTGCACCCCCCTCGGCTCTCACATCTCACCTTAACAGGTTGAGTTAATCGGGCAGCAATTGAAGTTCTCAACATAATGATACGCCCTACGCATGCTAGTGTGCTTCAAATCCAACATACGATTCAAACAAGCATTCACGCATATACACAAATGAGCAGGGCATATACATAATTACGGAGAATAAAAGAATGCAACAAGCTCTGCTTGCCTTGGTCGTAGGATTCGGAGACTTGGGTGAGCTCAACAGTTTGGGGTTCTTCCTCTTCGGGCTCTGTCGCAAGCAACACGAGACACTGGAAAGGAAACGACAAAAGAAAATGAGTTCCAGCATCTATGCATGATGGAAAATGCTAGACATGAGATGCTAAGATATTTCATGGATGCTAGGGGTTTATAATAAGAAACATGCCTCACTTTGAACTTATAGAATTAAAGTAATTATCCTAGCAATTATATGCATGGCTTATTTAAGTTAAACTTTAGTTAGGGTTAAACATTGATATGCACGACAAATGGTTATACCTAGGGTAATGCTTTGGAGACGATAATCCGAGAAGCAACTACTAAAGTAGGAATTAGGTATTTTAAATTTACATAAAGTTAGGTACAAATTTTGGAAATCAGTGCAAATGAGGAATCATCTTTATACAATGAAATATTGGTTACATGTACTTGTCAATTGGGACATTGTGGTTGAACTAAATAATAGAAATTCTATAAGGATTTGGAAATATTAATTTGTTCAAATTTGGACTACATACCTCTTGAGAAGATCACCCAAAGGTTGGAAACAACTCAACAGCTATCCCTGCCCCAACCCTAATGCTAGGCACACCCACAACTTGCCCCACTTCTGCCCTTGCTTCACTGAGGAGGAGCAGCCCGGAGGAGCTTCGGATGGACCGGACCGGCTGCTGAGGAACTTCGGCCTGGACCTAAACAAGAGGGGAGGAGGAGGAGTGAGGGGAGAAGAAGAGGAATGCGGGAAGGAGAAGGGAGGGGAGAGGAGCCGACTCACCAGAGCGGCGGCTCGAGCTCGCCGGAGCTGGAGAAGATGGCGCCGGCTTGGAGAGCTGCGCACGAGAGGAGAAGAAAATAGGAGGGGATTTGGCCGGGAGGGGGAGAAAAAGAGGAAGAGGAGGTCCCCGGCGCCTTTTATATGGAGACCGGCAGGTTCTCCACAGAGGCACCACCGCCCACTGCCCCCAACCGGCGGTGGCAACGTGGCGGCCAAGCCCTGACACTCGGGGCTCACCCAGAAGACGACTCGGAAACAGTCCGGAGTCGGGCAGTCCGGACGTACCATCCGGAGGTTCCGGAGTGAACCTCTAGCCTTCACAAAACGGCAACTCACCTTCTCTGGACTCTCCCGGAAATCAAACCGGAGTCCAGCCGGACTCTGGGCTCAGCCGGAGGTTCATCCCGGAGGCTCCGGATGGGACCTCCGGTTGCACCGGGATCACCCAAATGCTCTCCGGACTCCCTCGGAAAATGGCTCGGAGACCATCCGGAATTTCCGGACAACCCGGAGATTCAGCTCGGAGGTTCTGGATCGAACCTCGGGCCGGCCAATTCTCGCTCAGCCCTCTCTGGACTCATCCGGAAGTTAACTCGGAGGCCACCCGGAATTTCCGAGCATCCCGGAGGCTCTGCCCGGAGGTTCCGGACCAACTTTCGGATGAACACAGAGAGCTAAAGCTTGTACATAACATTATTGTTGGGAAATAGGACCAAAATAATTTGAGTTTTGGTAGTTATCCAAATAAGTTGATTGGTGTTAATTTACAGAAATTGAGTTTTGAGGATGAGATATGTACATATTCTATAAAACATAACTTTTCAATATTCAAGTTTGTGCAAGGGTTGTGCATGGATGATGCCATGTATGCATGAAGAACGCAAGAACTTATTTATAGGGTAGAATGGGTGTTACAGTTGGCAAGTGTACGGCATGAATGGGTACACGTTCTACATAAAGGATCAAGATGAGAAGACCACATTTCAGAATAGCTCTGTCCGAGTAGAAGCCATAGATATAGATGGATAGAAGGAATTTTACTATGGGATCATAGAGGAGATTTGGGAGCTTGACTACATGACATTCTGGATTCCATTATTCAAGTGCAAATGGGTCGATCTCAGACATGTGAAAGTCGACAATTATGGCTCAACTTATGTCAACCTCAGCAAATTGGGATACATAAATGAACCCTTCATTTTAGCCTCCCAAGCTACCCAAATTTTCTATGTGAAAGACCTCGCACATAAGAATTGCCATGTAGTGATGCATGGAAAAAGGAGGATCGTAGGAGTTGAGAATGTTGTCGACGAGGATGAATACAATCAGTTCGATGACTTGCCACCTATTGGAGAACGCATAAGAATCGACGAGCAAGACCAAGGGGAAACTTGCTACGTACGCCAAGATCATTTCGATGGGCTAGTATACAAAGGAAATCATGTAGTGGATTCATGATTTATTCTGAATCTGATACTCATTTTGAATATATAATCGGTTGAAGTAAGCAAATTATGTTTCGTTAAGTCATCGCAGAACTTTTGAATCTGATACTCATTTTGAATATGCAATTGGTTGAAGTTAACAAATTATCTCGTGAAGTCATCGCAGAATTTTGATTTTGATATTCATTTCGAATACGTAATCGGTTGAACTATAGATGATCAACTCCTGTATGTGAGTCACATCACACACGGGCTTACATCGCAAACGGTGAACTCCTGTAGCCCGTGTGCGATGTGGTGTGAGTCACATCGCACACGGTCAGAACCAGTAGATCATATGTAATGTGATTCACATTGCACACGGTCAGATGCTCTGGCGTGTGCGATGTGAGTCACACATTTCCAACACAGGTAGAGAAGACATTTCCAACACAGATTAACAGATATTTACAGACAGAAAGTAGACATTTCGAACGCAGATTAAGAAGACATTTTGAACACAGATTAACAAGACATTTCCAACACCGATTAACAAGACATTACATAACAAAAGGCCTCTTTCGGTTGTTGCGAAGAGGAAACATTATGTTACATAACAAAAGCCTAGTTCATGCATATGTGTACACACATAATGTGAAGCAAAGGGAAATAAAAACTATCTAAATCGACTCCAGCGGTAGATCTTCATCCACAGGGTCAGGGTTCAGAGCGGAGACATTAGCAACTATATCTCGGCACCCCGCTAGATGCACTTCGCGTGGAGGCGCAAGACGATATTTTTGTTCATGCAGCGGACGAGGATACGCCCCGGCTCGTGGTGAGCTTCGAGGAGAAAACCGCGGTGCCGCGGAAACTTCTTTTCCAGGATACACTGGACAGCGTACGCACCGGAGTAATTGACGAGGTCGGTGTTGTACGCACAGAGGAGGGTCTGGTCGGTGGGTCCATAGTCGACCAACTCCAATGCGGTGGCAGTGGAACGGGAGATAGCCATGGTCATCTGGATGCGGTCCTCGTGGATGGGTGACGCTTCTGTCACGGACCCGGAATTGCATATGACTAAGGGAACGAGTGGTCGCCAAGGGCCGAAGGACCAGTCGACCTGGTGGCACGGTACCTGCGCCGTACTCACCAAGGTGGAGTGATCCGACACCTGTCCAACACAAGCCGGCCGGAAGCGACTAAACTGCCCAGAGCCACATACGATTCCCTGACCCGGTGAAGATTCAGAGTCGTTCCCGAATCCTACCACGACAAGCAAGATCGGAGGAGCCCGGCGATTCTACCCACATCCTAACCTAGCTCGGAAGCCAGTGGGTCGCTCGGAAGCCCGGTAGAACACGCCCACACCCTGCCTGGCCGGCACAGCATCTCAGCCAGCGGGTCACTCAACCAATTCTTGCTCGACTTAGTAGAAAGAGGAATGGCTTAGACTCTTCACGACATACCCATACACTTCATATCATTCACGCACTGTGTATGAGCAGCCTGAATAACAACTTGTATACCACAACAAAGCATCTACAATACGATATCACTAGTAGCTATCCACATCGGACTATAAGATTACATCAGTTGGTCATAACCGGAAACATATCCGAGTACGGAGTAATTAAACAACAGCGGAAGAAAAGTAAATGAGTCCCACAGCGGCACATTAACCGCTGACCAAAAGTCACAACCTATCCCATGAGTCGAATAGCTAACCAAGGAAAACCATACACTAGGCATCGTCGAAGAATTCCTCGACCGCTGGCTCACCTGCAATGATCTAGGAATATCCTAGGTGAGTACGGGGTACTCACAAGACTTATTCGTGCTTGATTAGATGTCCTACACATACTAGTGTAACCAAAAGTAAACATGGTGCAATTCTAGTTAGCAAAGCATAATCATACCAACAATTCACTGACAGGGGAACAATACATCAAAACAGGCCACTGCCAAACCAGATCCCATACAACTTAATGGAGGAACATGATGGTACTCACTAGTCACATGTGCAACTCAAAATACAATTATGGTGGCTCTTACTTGCCATCCATCTCCCAACTACTTGGGGCAGAACATATCCCAAATTGACAATGAACCATCATGACCACACATTCATTTTATCTCTCGGACCATTACCGGCACCGATCACCCTGAGTGTAAAGAGAGCCTTATCCCTTGGAGGTTGCAAGGCTCCAAGGGTCGTAGTCTTATCTCAACTACACCCCAGCCTCGATGCCGCTAATGTCCACGCGTGACAAGGGGAGTAATCACGATGGAGTCACCTCAGGGTTGGTATCGCGACAACTTCTTCCTCCTGGTCGCGACAGACGTTCCAAATGATACCAACTTTATCCATCGGATACTTTCCCTTCGACTCTCACATCTCACCTTAGTGGGTTCAAATATTTAGTGCATCGGGTTAAATTCAACCATAGCTAGACATAACGTGCAACATACCCTAACCATGCTAGTTGAACCGAACCCAATCACAATGTACGAATGATGAGATAAACATCCACATATTGATAGATAAAAAAACAGGTACTAAACAATTAAAAGATGCAACAAGCTCTGCTTGCCTTGCTCGAACTGCTCCTGATCTTGCGTTGGGTTGTGAGCCTGGAGGTCTCCTTCTTCGAGCTCTAGTGTAAGCAATGCGAATACCGGAAATAAACGATAAAGGAAATATTAAGATTCAGCATGTATGCATGATAAATAACTGGTGCTAGATGCATGTTCCTACGGTGGTCAGTTGATGTCGATGAACCTTAACTACGTGCATGGTTTTGAGCTTAACTAGTAGAGATTACGCGTAATACTCAACATGCATGCTTGACATTTTATGTTGCGACTGGAAATTTAGGGTTTACACCATTGATGATAGTGCAATGGCAATGTGCTAGTTAGGTTGGTACCGTACATGTAATACAAGTCATGAGTTCAACGCAACTGGAATTGTGCAATTTGGAGCTGCGACCGTCGAGTTAGGGTTTTATCGACGAACTGCGATGAAAGGGACTAACCACTCGCATCGTAAAATGGCTCTCTGTGCATATGTCAATATTAGGAATCTAATTGGATGAGACTGTAGGGTATCTCGCAAGGTCTCCGAAACTATTAAACTTGTCAAAATCGGAGCTACGGTCGCGAAGCTAGGGTTTACCTACTCTCGACAGTGGCAAAATAGCAACCCTAGATATCATCCTGTGCATGTGCTCAAAATTAACTTTTGATTCAGCCAAATTGTAGAGAATTTCATGAGCTTGCCAAATATATAAAATTTATCAAATTTGGACTTACGGTTTGAAAGATATGAAGGTTTGAAATTTTGAATCAAATCTAACCCTAAACAGTCGAAAACCTAAATGCTAAGCACACCCGAATCAATCCCTCTCTCTCTCTCTGCGCTACTGAACTCACCCGCCAAACCCACCCGAGAAGCTACACCCAGATCCTAATACTTAACCCGGCCGGCTGACAGGTGGGACCCCCAGGTCAGTGCTGACTGGGAAAAGAAATCCCAGTCAGCAGCTGACTGGGCAGACCTAGCCAACCAGAACCAGCCACGCGGCCACCCACTCACCTCTCACTCTCTCTCTCTGGAGCTGGCCGGCGGCACTCAAGACGGCAGCAAGGTCATTGGAAGTTCACCGAAGGGAGCTCGGGGATGCCACAGTGCTCGGGAGACTCGGCCGAGGGCGGCAAGAGGAAGAGGAGCTCACCCCGGGGTCGGTTTTGTGCTCGGCGAGGGCGGAGGAGCTCGGGGAGGCTGTCTGCGACGGCGAGGAGCGGTGGGAAGCTTCGGTCACTGGCGGGGAGGGTGCTCCAGGCACAGATCTGCAACGAGGAGGGAAGGGAGGGGTTAAGGAAGTCGAGAGGGAGTTAGGGGAGAAGAAAATGGAAGAGGGGGAGGACCAGAGCGTGCTCGGGGAGCTCGGCGGAGTTGCGGCCGTGCTCGGGGAAGAAGATGGTGGCGAGAACGCTAGGGGCCCGGATCTGCAGAAGGGAGAGGAGGGGGAGATGAAGGATAGCTCGGGCGTGCTCGGAAACAAGGCGAGGGAGGTTGGGGCTCACTGGATCAGTGGCAATTGCTCGCCAGAGTTCGGGACTGGAGAGGGAGGAGAAGCTCGGGCACGGGGAGAAGTGGGAGGAGGAGCCTAGGGTTTCGGGGAGATGGGTGAGGGGGAGGGGAGGCTGTCGGAACGCCCCTTTTAAAGGGCGGCGCGGCTCGGACAGCGGCAGATCCGTCGCCCACCGCGGCCTCTGGACGGCGGCAACGTGGAGAAGATGACCTGACGAACGGGCCCGGGCGCGGGAGCGGAGAGAGGGGGAGGATGACAAGTGGGGGCCGCGCGTCAGCGAGAGAGAGGGAGCGCGCGCGTGGGCAGGCCAACTGGGCCGGCCGAGTAGGCCCTCGGCCCAGTACGATTAGGGTTTTTCCTTTTTCTTTTTAATTTTCATTCTCAGAGTTATTCCCCACGTCATTTTATGTATAATTTATGCTCCAAAAATTCTGAAATTTTTACAAGAGTTTTAATATATTATTTGGGAGCTATTGGGAGAATTTGAATCACTTTGGACAAGGTTTGACCTATGTTTGTATTCAATTTCAAATTAGGGCTCAAATTAGGGTT
Organism: Stipa capillata; assembly: GCA_019208055.1. Taxonomy (NCBI): domain Eukaryota; kingdom Viridiplantae; phylum Streptophyta; class Magnoliopsida; order Poales; family Poaceae; genus Stipa; species Stipa capillata. Next base: position 167,311 of record JAGXJF010002214.1, read on the forward strand.
TACACTTCAACTAGGCCCTAGGTGTATTCAAAAATTCTGGGATTTCACATAGGACTAGGGTTTTCACTTTTGGAGCCATTTGTGAAGTTTGAGAACTTTTCATCTACTAGAAATCGCTATATCCTCTCAACCCTAATTCGAGCTCTTTTTAGGGTTTGAAGTTAGGAACGGGAACTCATCGAAGAGTTCGATGACTCCCCCACTTTTATGGATGACATTGTCAATTCAAATACTTTGAATAAGTTGATTGGTGTTTGTTAAAATATCCACTGAGGATGAGATATGTACATATTCTATAAAGTATAACTATATCATATTCAGGTTTAAACGAGATGGTGCGGAATGATGACATGTATGCATGAATGCAAAGCAAATACCTATTTATCGTAAAGTGGGTATTACAGCTTCGCGCTTCCGCTTCCCCGAAGAGCTCCCTGCAGCAGCCATTACGACATATCGAGGAGGTGGCTGGAGGGGTAAGGAAGAAGAGGATCGACGAAGCACGTGGCTAGAGGTGGCAGTTTGGAGGGACGAAGAAGTGGATCTATCGAGCAGGAGGTGGATTATAGGAATGAAGATGAGAAACCGAAGAGGCGGCGGTTTATAGGGGCGACTCTTCGTGTTGCGCACCGCACTTACATCGCACACGGTGGATCAATACCCGTGTGCGATGTGACTCACATCACACACGGACATCTAATTTTGCCCGTGTGCGATGTGACTCACATCGCACACGGGCATTACCAGTCACCCGTATGTGAGCACTTCGCACACGGTTAAGATCAAATACCCGTGTGCGATGTGTGTCGCATCGCACACGGGCGGGGGTACGCGACCGTGTGCGATGGCTGGCCCCGGTACAACTAGTACCTAGGTCACCCCGTCCGTTCATCAAAACATTTCGGCTTCGCGCGCGCCGCCTCGCCTGAATTTCCGTCGCCTCCGCCTCCCCGAGCGCCGCCTCGACATCTCCGGTCGCCGCCTCCCTGTCGTCGAGTCCCCTGAGCACCGCCTCCCTGTTCCTGACCACCTCGACATCTCCGATCGCCGCCTCCTCGTCCCCGAGCGCCGCCTCCCCGACATGCCCCGACAGTTTAGGGTTCTCCGTGTCCTCATAACGAGTAGCAAGATAGGGCTATATCAATGCGTATGTTCCAGTGCTGCTTGTTAATATTTGCGTGCAGAGGATTATTTGTGCCCGCACTAGCTTTACTTCTTGTTATTTCTACCATTATCATCCTGTTAATTAGCTATGACGTCCGGTAATGAATCGCCGGACTTTTCTGCGAGAGAGATCGAAGAGAACTCATCATCACAGCCGGAAGGGACCAGCACTGATCAAGCAAAAACCCTATCAGTTGTGAAGAAGGGAAGAGGAATTAGAAAACCAAGCAAAAAGCCCGTAGGAGTATGGCAAGTGGAGGCCATCGACGACAGAACCGGGGCTCCTACCGAACCAGAGAAAACGGAGAAAAGTTTCGAACCATGTGCGGGGCAGTGGTAAGGGAAAGGGTCCCCATTCACTTCGAGGATTGAACAAAGGTTAGTAAGGACCTGCGCAAGCCATAGTGCTAGAGATAATGCAACACTTCAGGGTGCCGGAGCAATGGAAAATGCAGGTGGAAGAATGTGCCCTCTTGAAGGCAAATGATGCTTTTCAGAATTTTAAGTACGTGTTGCACAAAAAGTTTATGAAGCAGAATAAGGATCCCTTCGAAAAGTATCCACACATTCTACCCGAGCATTGGGCCAGATTTGTGGAGATGCGGCGAATGCCAGATTTTCAAGCCAAGAGTGAGGCAGGCAAGGCTCTAATCGTGAAGAACAAACACCCCCATAGAATGGGGGTCAAAGGATACTATGGGAAGCGGAAGATTTGGGACAGGGAGGACGAGAACCGATGCCTTTGGGGAGCCGATGTGCCTTTTCCTGATGTTGCGCAGATCGGGCAAGAGACTTCCTGAGAGCGAGGTCTACAACCGATTCCTCGGGTCAGGTTGTGTTACCCAACCCAGCAGACCAGGAAGTGTACCAATCTATCGTAAGAGCGACTACCTCATTCAGTCGTCGGTCTATAATTACGACAATGCTTATGTACCTACTAATTATATGTTTTTATTTGCAGAAAGAGCTAAGCATCCAGGCTTCGCAAGGCTCGTTTCAGCCTCAAGGGTGCAATGACATTCTCACGGCCGCTTTGGGAACCAAGGAGCCCTCGGGTCGTTGTAGGGCGATCGGGACCAATGTCGCCCGTAGGAAGGCCTTCCCTCAAGATGCGGAGGAGATGCATGTGAGGAAAAGGGCGAGAGCGAGCAAAAAAAGAACAGATGAAACAAGAGCTACTCACCCAATTTGCGGGCATGATGGAGGAAAGGTTTGCAAAAGAAAGAGCTGTGTGGGAGGAGACGTACAGATCACAAGCGCTTGAAGCTGCTGCACACCCAAGCCCCGGTGCACGCAGGAGTAGCTGTGCATCAGCTCCCTGATGGGGTTGAAGGCCATGAGGAAACAACCAAGTCTCCTATCGATGGCATCACGGGGCCGACGAAGTGCAAGCTACAAGTGCCAACAGCGCACATGGCTTTTCCGTTGGTGGCAGCTAGCGGGTTGGTTCATCCACCAGCTAAGGGAGCTACCGTGCACAGTGTACCGATACAGCCAGGGTTTGCGAGGTGCACCGTCGATAAAGTCGAGCCTGGCTTCCAGAGCCTCCCGCTATTCCACATAAGCCAGGATGCCAAACTCCAGACCTTGGGACAGGCGGAGATGTCCTTCGTCCAGTGGCCGAAGAAGGACATACTCCTTGTGCCCTTCACATCGGCACTGCCTCCTACTTCCCCACCATTGGCTGCTGAATCTGAGCCGCTCTTCGTAGCAGATCTTGTCATGAGCATGCGGTCTGAGCCGCCTTCATGCCCACCAGCTCAAGAGTCACCCAAGCAAGCGCCGGTGCTTCCGACACCACCAAATCTACCGCACCCCCCCACCAGTAAAGACTAAAAGTACGAGATCAGCGACACTGAAGGGCACTGGCAAGGGACAAAGCAAGGGACAGGGCAAGGCCAAGGGCCAGGGCAAGGCCAACAAGCTGGGGTTAATGAGGGACGAAGAATTCAACCGATTGTTCCCCCCAGCGGAGCTTGCATGCACGTATGTCAAAGGAGAGCCATTGCTACTCCCCCAAGACCAGGCGACGGCAGGTTTGTTATGCAAATCTACATGTCCACTATATGAAACTATGTAAAGCCAGTGAGTCGAGCATTCCGGTGTTCTTCAAGAAGGAGCATTTCCTTCATGATTTAGATAATTGTTGCACGGTGGGCTTCGAGGACTTGTTTCTCCTCTTTCAACCTGGGTGCCCTCGATGCCTCCCTCATGAGATGCTTCACATTGTAAGTATTTTACAAGAAATTCCACATTTTGGTAACTCTCTTTTGTTTCATAAATGATAACTCTTTTCTTTCCTCTGCTCAGGCACATGATCACCGAATGCAACGCTCGGAAAGAACTGGTGGGTTTCTTCGACCCATAGTTGCTCTCAAAGCAACAAATCAAGGGGAATAATAAAAGGGTCTTTAATTATGTTGTCGATGCGTTGATGGCTCAACAGAACAAAGAGTTCATTCTCCTTCCATACAACCAGGAGTATGTGTGTTTTTATATATTAGTTGTACCTCCATTGTCATCATTCCACACGGGTTGTGATATCTTTTTTTGTAGCAAACATTGGATCTTAATTATCGTCATACCTAAATGGAGCAAAGCCGTCCACCTTGATTCCCTCCAAGCGTCACATAAGGACTACTCAGCGATAAGGAAATTCTTAGATAGTGCTTTCGCCGAGTACGTCAACCGTGGAGGGAGGTGCTCACCAAAGGGAAACCCGGCGGGCTTGCGACACGGAGACGACAACTTGGTGAAGGTAAACAATTGGTACAACATTCCTCCTAAGTGCTAAGTAATGCTAATTGATGCCCTAATTGATGCCGTAATTTCTCAACAACTTTTCAGTGTAACCAACAGCCAGAAGGAAGCAACCTTTGTGCTTTTTACGTTTGTAAGCAAATGATGAGGGTTGTTCCGAGTTCGAGGACAAAAGACACTGCTGGCCTCCCTATGGTTAGTACTATATGTGAGACTCAAGATTTTACTTTTTACCTATATGCACCTAAATCTGAATTTAATTACTTCGTGCAGATTTTGAATTTGATGGACAAAAAACCGTTGAGTCATGCTGATATTGTCAAAGTTAGAGGACAGTTTGCCTACTTCTTCGTCTCGCATGTCATATCGCAAAAGGGACAATTCAGATCACCTTGATTGTGAGGTATTTATTTTCTTTCTGTTGGCTGTCAACCTTGTCAGATCCAAACTTGTAGGAATGTTGGCTGTGAACTCCTGTTTATGTAGCTGTGAATGGGTCAACTCATATTCAATTGATTCAATTTGCTTATATATGTCGGCTATGAAATCTATGTGATCTCTGTTTTATTTGTGTTTGGATCAAATCTGTGTATTTGCCTGATGGATGAAATCTGTGTATATATGTGGCTGATGAATGAATTTCTGTGAATGTGGCCGATGAATTTTGTGAAATGATATTGTTGCCTGAGATTTCCTGTTGTCGTTACTGTTGCATTCCCAGCATCGCACACGGTTCGGCGACCCGAATCGTGGGCGATGTGCGAGTCATACGGTCCGGAACACCTGACCGTGTGTGATGTGGTTCGTCATCGCACACGGTCCCAAACTTTCGGCCGTGTGTGATGTGGAATAGTCATCGCCCACGGTTCAGAGCGCCTACCCGTGTGCGATGTGGCCAAATATCACACACGATTCTGATACTATGACCGTGTGCGATGTGGGTACTGATCGCACACGGGCCGGATGCTCTGACTGTGTGCGATGTGTCCCTTCATCGCACACGGTTCTTTCACATTTACCGTGTGCGATGTGGGTACTCATCGCAGACGGGCCAGCCTGAAAAGCCATGTGCGATGTGCATATCATCGTATATGGCTCTGGACCTGTGTGCGATGTGCCCCCCACATCGCTGACCAGCCGGTGCATACGGGTTGGAAAATCGTATGCGATGAGCTTTTTTGACCGTGTGCGATGAGCTTTTCTGTGGTAGGTATAGCAGTGCTCTCACCAATCTGAACATAATCATCAGTTGCATCGTCTGCTACTCCGTAGGCTAGCATTTGAAATGATGTGGTTACCTTTTGCAAAGAAGATAAGCCGAGAACTCCAGCGCTGTTTCTTTTTTGCACAAAGCAGTCATCATGGGCTTCCACAACCTGCAATATGCGGAAAATAGAGAACGAGCCATTCTAAACCTGCGTGGAAAGAACAGAGAGCCTTATAAAGGAGGACGAACTAGTAGAGGGGCAAATATTTATTGACTAATTGCAAACCTGCGTCGAAAGAATGTTGTGCCGTAGGTAGAGAATCTAAAAAGTAGTCGTTATACAGCCTGAAATGCCCAGCTTCTCTATTGCGATGAACCACCCGATGTCCGGGCACGGAACCACCATGGCATGGAGCATTCATAAGCTCGTGATGTTTTTGTAGTAGGTAGGCTGTAGTAAAAGCAAGTGTGACTTTCAAGTCTGACGACGATGATGAATGAACGAAAGATTGCATGAGTGAGTTTGGAGGACGGACTTTCAAGTGGTAGTGAAGGAATAGGCAGGAAGAGGATGAAGGGCAGGGAGAGCATATGGCTGTGCATATATAGAGCACAAAAAACTAGCCGTTAGAGAATATAGCCGTTTGAAAATATGACCATTGTAAATATGATAGTTGAAAATATAATCATTGGAAATATAGCCGTTAGAGAATATGACCATTGAAAATATCCATTCCGTTTGAAAATATGACCGTTCAAAATATAACAGTTGAAAAATGACCGTTCAAAATATTACCGTTCAAAATATATCCGTTCCTAATATAGCCGTTTCAAATAGCCGTTACAAATTGTCGTTACAAATAAAGCCGTTAAAAATATATTGTCATTTGCAACATATGGATAAAATATAGAGGAGTGGAATATGGATAGTGAGATATAGAGAAGCTGTTGGAGATGGAAGAAATATGGAGAGGGAATCTTTTGGAGATAGCTCTCCATATGGGGTTTTGGAGAGTGGATTTTGGAGAAGTTTTTGGAGATGCTCTTAGACACTGCCATCATAAAACATACCTTTGCTAAGTCCTACACGTTTTACGGAAATGTTTTGTTCGATGATAGAAGACGTCATGCATAAAAGAACAAGACTCACTCTTAAGTGTCGTCGACAAAAGCGGTTTTTTATTTGGAGGATAGTAGTAGATAGAAAATGTTTTTTTAGAAAATTTAATAATAAAAATAGAATTTAATAAAATCAATAAATAAAGTAAAGAAAGCAACGATTAACGGAAAGCTAATAAATAGTGGCAGAATAGGCTATACAAGGGGTGGTGTATGGAATTGTATAGAAATAGCTAATCACGTGCTAGAATGTGAACAAATCAATTGCATAGTTGAAATATGTTGTAGTCATTTACCTATAAATATATGTTCTTTATCAAGCACGTCACTTTTGTCCAACGTTAAGATGATCAATAAAGATTCACCGGAGCAAAGCACAAAGCATGGTGGTACATATGATTCCTCTAACTCATATATTGAAAACCCCTCACCCTTGACTCTCCCTCAATGGGCGGCAGAATGGATAGCACGAATAAGCATTTAACATTGCAAGATATGAACGATAGTTCTATGACCATGTTGCTTGGGTCCTAGACAACAAGCATTATAGTTAGCAATAATAAATGACCAGAAATAAACAACATCACAACAATCTAAATTATTTAGAAAATTAATATAAAATAGCATCATAGCATTTGAACAAAATTCACCAATTCTCATCCATTTTGTACGCCTACGGTGGACTATTCAAACATAATAAATGGATAAAAAATAAAAAGTAACATCATGATGATCACAAAGAGATATAGATGTAGCAACTGCCCACAATCGCCCCATGATGATCTCCCTTGGTGGTGGATGAAGAAATGGTTATCGATCCAGCAAAAAGCAGCATCCAATCTGAATTCTATGGATGTAAAGTAGTATGCAGATATGAATAGTGTGGCGGTGTTTCCTATGTCAAAGGACCTCTCCTTTCCAAAATACACGTAGAAAGGAATAAGTAGGCGAATCGATAGTGTCGAGGGCGAACCCTATTGGCCAGGTGACAGAAGGAGACGGCAAAAGCTGCCACATGGGCTGGCCGCCTGGGCTAGGTGGGCCTCCCCTGGTGGGCCCCTTTGTCTAGTGTTCCTTTCTAAGTGTAGTTAGACCGAAGAGACACTTTTTGCACGAAAATCAGATGTTTTCTGGACACACACAAAAGATGGTTTTATAGGGCGATAATCAACAAATAATACAATAATATCTAGAAAATAGATAAATAAAGATCATGAAAAATAATGGAAGTGATAAATAGATATGACCATTCTTTGAAATGAACTTACGTTGAATGGCATGAACCAATTAGCTCCTCTTTATAGTGTGCAGAAATAGCAGTGGTCATGCATATTTGTACCATCATAAGCAAGCTATCAACATTCTGTTCCACAATCGATTTAAACATCAAAATTATCTAATGACTTGATAACAACAATAACCTAGAAAAAAAGCATGAGACTATCACAAATGAACACATTGTCAACGAGGGAACATAATAGTTCTGTTAACAGTTTAAGAGAAATCAGTGATGTCACACTAACGACTAGAGCTCACCCACTAGAGGCAAGTCACATGACTTAACTTATTTACCAATGCAAAGCTCCCCGACAATAGTTCATTGCTTTTGAAAGAATAAAGCAAGTTTTATTGGTCACCAAGAAAAAAAAAGGAAAAAGAAAAAAGGAAGAGAAATCAAGAGTACAAGAGACTCTTCTTTTCCCTTTTCTGTCTTCTCTTTTTCTTTTTGCTTTTTCATTCTTTCTTTGCCTACGACATGTGAGATATGTCTTTTAATGATGAGATCTATATAAACATAATAATTGAGGAATAAATGTGGCAACCTGCAATATGCTAAATGCTGTGAGCAAAAGAGTGTGCCAAATAATATGCATGATGATGCAAGCGCTAAAAGATGAAGAACATGCTCTCATAAATGATGTGATAATGAAACTAAGCACCTCAAGAAGATATGTATATGACGAATAATGTGCATGAAAAATCAACTACTACGGAATAGCAAAGATGAAGTGCTATGATGGAAAGGTATAGTAGACACAAATGGCAAATAATGAAGGGCTTTTGGGATGTCTCTTTTTTTCTTTCCTTTTGCACCACACATTCTATTTCAATGGTCTTTAATATGCCACCTCTGTGTCATCTTTATTTAATTTTCTTTCTAATAGAGAAACATTCCCCAAGGATTTGAATATACTGGCGAAGCATGCAAAATATTAATGCGGTTAGTGTAAAAACCGAGTACCATAGAGACTAGCAAATAATATTGAGTGAAATGACCGGCTTATAGAACATACTTGACTAAGGTGGTTTCTCATAAAAAAAACAACAAGTATCTTTAAACCAATTTATATTATACTTTACTTTATTTCCGATAAGCTAGAAACCCAGTTCCACCAAGCAATGGTACTCTTATTTTAATGCTAACCATGATTCTCCATTAAATTAAGTACAACAAGGCAATGGTTCAAAAATTCTAGGCATGCTCAAATACTAGATCACATTATCATCACAGCAAGATCAATTTATCATTTAAGCAATATGGGGTTTAGGATGACTAGCCTACAAGGTATAAACAAGCATGAACAAAATAAACTCATACATATATAAAGAGAGAGCTAAAGAACTTATACCAGTTCTCTGACGGTATTCAATTCATCGCACTCATCTCTTTTTATTATGCTAGTTCCCACAGACTAGAACTTAAATCAAATAGCAAAAGAAAGCATGCTATATTCAATTAAGCTCATGAGTAGCTCACACTACCTCAGAAATGATCTCTGCTACAACACAATCACTGACGGGCACCCCGAGGCCCGTCGCTGATTAGATAAATCGCTGACGGGCGCACACGAGCCCGTCAGCGATGGACACACACTGGAGGAGACGTCCAACTTCTACTGACGGGCACAAACAAAACCCGTCAGTAGAAGTGGGCACGGAATGCCAACCTCGTCTCTCCACTGACACGAAGTGGCACTGACGGGCCCTTTAGAACGTGCCCGTCAGTGATGGTTTCCACTCCGCTGACGGGTAACATTCTGCCCGTCAGTAGAAGTGAGAAGGGAGGCCCACCCTGGCTTCTCCACTGACACATACCTTCACTGACACGTTTTATTACCCCGCCCATCAGTGATTCTCTTGACCTCAGAAAAAAATTTTGGGCCCACCACCTTATCCCGAGCACAGCGCCCAGGCCCACGGGCCCAGGCCGCGCAGGGGACCAGCCAGAGGCCTATCCCGAGCACAGCGCCCAGGTCCACGAGCCCAGGCCGCGCAGAGGACCGGCGGCGGCTCGGAGTATCAGTGATAGTTCTAAGGAATTCAACCGGCCAACGCGCAGCTGCCCTTTTAAGCCAGTGCGCGCACAGCTCGCTCGGCGAGGTGGGACTAAAGATTGCAGTACCAGTGGTGGTGGCGTTACCACTGACGGGCGGCCCATATATGCCCGTCAGTGGTGGTAGCTAAGGTCAGGGAGCCAGAGTGCCCATACTTCTACTGACGGGTCTTATTACGGTGCCCGTCAGTAAAAGTCGCCGATATCGAGCAGGAACGCGCCCAGATCTGGATGAGGGCGCACACAGTTTCGGACCCAGCCACTGGGACTCCTATCATCACGGACCCTGAGTTTCAGGCGGTCTCCGAAAGACTGGTAAAATCTAAATCCGATGTCTTCTTCGAATATACTATTGTGCTTCCAGTTCGCTAACGGTCCGTACGTTGCAGAGGCAGCTGTCCCAGCAGCCTGCCAGCTCGCAGGAATCCGTCCAGAGCCAGAGGTGGGAAGACCATCTCTCGAAGGCTCTAGGGACGAAGGAGAAGACAGGGCATGTCCGGGGGATCGGGAGCGGGGCTATCTGGGACGCAGTGTTTCCCCAGGACCGCGAGGCTACCCGCCAGAGGAGGAGAGGAAGGCAAACATCTCTAATGCAGGAGATGATAAGGGCAGCCCAGGAGGCTGGCAAGAAGGCGGCCCAAGAATTTTTAGCGTCTAAAGGCTACGATGCGTCTCGGCCACCTGTCCATCCTCATGGACATCAGGGCTCCTATTCTGCTGGATGGAGCAGCTGCGCCTCAGCCTCCGACAATGCCCCCGAGTCGCCAAGTCCCGTCGAAGACATCGCTGTAAGTTTCGTCGCGACCATGAATCACTTACATGAGGGCTCTAATTAATAGAATTGTGCAGATAACAATGCTCTAATTCGACACATTGTTTATTACGCAGGACCCCACGAAATGTCACCTCACAATCCCCTTGCCTGGCGTGAAGAAGACGGTTGCACACGGCCTAGTCTTCCCAACGGCGGAGGGCGCGACATGCCACAACGTTGCAATACCTCCCCACATGGCGAGGGTGCAGGTGGACCGCGTCGTCGGTGAGTTCAGTGACGTCACAGTCCCTGTCGCCCCTGAAGAGGATGTCACGAAGCTGGGAGACTGCAAAGGGTACTACATCCTGTGGCCGAAGAGCCAGATAACTATCCTCAGGGTATCATCTCCTAGTACGTCAGCCATCCCCTCTCCATCAGCCGGAGCCGGCCCGTCTCCGCTCGGCGTGTGCAGGACGCCGGTTTTGTTCGATGATCGGGACGACGATCTTGGCGGGCAGCAGCACACGACGATCCTTCCGTCCCAGGAGGAAGAGCAACCCAAGAAGGACTCGCCGCCCCGTGAGAAGCGCACCAAGCATCGCCATGACCCGAGCGCAGCGGAAAAGAAAATCCTATCTCCAAGCACGCTCAATGCCGCGGTGGGCAAAGCGTTGACGGGAGGCAAGAGGGCCTCCTCTCCGGAGCCGGAGAGGAAAAGAAAAAGACCACACAGGCGGGGCGGCACCGCTGCGAAGGAGGCAAGCAAGGACAGCAAGAAGAAGGCCTTATCCTTCCAGACATCTGTCGAAACCATCAAGAAGCCTCGACGAATAGTGTACGAGGCAGGTGAGCCCTTGCTCCCAGATGATGAGGTGCAGAGGTTGCCCACGCAGATGAAAATGCTCCATGACATGATCATGATGAGGGCACGGAATCGGGATGATTATGTGCAACACTTTAAGGTCGAGGTGCCTAAAGATTTTGGTTTCTTCCTGGACAGACATCATGACACCTTCGACATCAATTTTGAAGATATATTTAATTTGTTCAACCTCTTTCGGCTCGACACCATGCTCGTCAGGCTATGGGCGCTTTACCAAGCCCAAGAGTCTAGGCGTCTGCCCAGCTGCGCTTTTGGAATAATCGATCCGATCATCATGAAAGAGTACTATATACGAGAAGCGAAGCAGCTCCTAACAAATTATTTCACCGAGTCATTGATATACCATAAGGATAAGGACCACTTGCTCATGCCATACGTAAGTTACTTACTAGCGTTCCTAGTTTGCTGTTCTTAATCACGTATCCCCGTCTGTTTATATTCCTTTGTTACCCTTTACGCAGCGACCACTGGATCCTCATCGTCATCGACAAGCGTTCCAGATTCATATACTATTTTGATTCCCAAAGAAGTGCCAACCGGGACTTCTCAGGAATTAAGCAAGTTCTAGAAGACGCCTTTTGGGAATACAACTTGCGGGGGGGAGGAGCAGAGAGCAAGAGCAAGAAGCTGACCCACAAATTCAACTTCCCTTGCAGGCAACAGCCGAAAAATAGTGTTACATGTGGGTATTACGTCTGTGCTCACATAGACGCGTTCGTCATGTCCCAGAACCCGCAGTGGAGCTAGGACCAGTTCAATAACTTCATACACGATCTGGCTGAGGAAAAGTACGACTGGAGGAAGGACTTTGCCCGCATCCAGAAGACCTTCGTGTACGTCATCAACAACGAAGTCATCCGGCCAAGCGGAGATTTCTACGCGGGAGTCCAATTACCCCCTTCCCGCCGCCCTGCAAGTACTAGCGAAGCATCGTAGACGTAGATTAGTAGGGCTAGTGAGAATAAACATTGTTAAATTCAATTGTTTGTCGTTTTAATTCATTGTAAACTTGTTTTTATATGTGTATTTACTATTTGTGATATTAATTTGGTATATGTGATTCATATTTCTGATATTAAATGTTACATATGCTTAATATTTGACATATTAATTGCTGTATATTATTCATATTGCCTTTCCAGAAAAAATTTAAAAAAAAAGTGTGATCGTACTTTCACTGACAGGCACATAAACGTACACGTCAGTGGAAATATATCATCGCTGACGGGCGAGGAATAAGTGCCCGTCAGTGAAACGCACTGTCAGGATGTTTCCAGGCGCCGTGCACTACATCTCTGCTGACGGGCGAGTTGGGCCCGTCAGTGAAAGTTGACATCTACTGACGGGCTTTGTGCCCGTCAGTGAAAGTTGGACTTCCACTGATGCGACGTTAGTGACGGGCTGGAAACCCGTCAGCGGTGGGGTTTTAGTGCCCGTCAGTGAAGGGGTTTTCTGAGGTAGTGTCACTATGGCATAGTCCGACTATGGACTATACATTTATTCAAACTACTAGGAAGAAGAAAGAGAAATATTTTTATACTTTTTTAAAATTAAAGCTACTAATAAAAACTAGCAAATATTTTTGGTCTTTTTCCTTTAACCCTACATGAAAATAGAAAGTAAACATGCACCTAATATATTTTGATTTTTCAAATGCAAATGCAAGAAATTAAACATGTTAATAGGAAATAAAACTAAATGCAACCTATCATGCAACTTACTCAGCCAAGTTTAGGCTTTTGGCCTAGCTTGGTTCTCTACTGATCTCAAAGGTAGTGTGTTGGCTAGTAGTTTTGCTACTACTACACAAGGTGATCCCACGATCCTAGCAGTGGCTGTGCCTCCTAGTCTCCCCAACAAGGCAAGTGGATGGACTGCCATGGCTAATCCTGTGGTGGCTTCCTCAAGTGTGAGCTTCCAGTTCCACTCTCCCCTACTTCGGAGGCTAAAACAACTCAGGCCAACAAGCATCTTCTCCCTCTGCTGAAAAATTGAAGACTACAAATACTCATTTTCATTGCGAGGATTACACAGTAGAAACTTCATAAATTTCAGCATATGAGTGTGGAGCAACAATAAGCTCAGATACATCAATATTAAATTGTGCAGAAAAATAGTAGTAGTAGCACGATAAGTGACAATACCAAAAGCTCTAAAACAACATGCTGCAAATGTCTAGCTACAAATACACCAAAGTTAGGATGATGACTAAAATCAGGGAATAAAGTAGCATGTACGGGGTCTCATAAGCAGAGTAGAGAAATTTCTACTATCGTGGACAGCAAACAAAGCACAACTAAAAAAGGTGACAAAATATCTAATTCCAGATAATGTATGGCCGACCACTTAGCAGTTTTATAGTCAGGATAATCACCACTAGAAATTGCTTTCAAAGTCTCATTCAACACACCATGATGACACATAATATCCTTTCTGATTCCGGGATTCTCAAAGCCAAACATATCACAAAATTATTGCATGATAATATCAAATGATCTACCATGCAAGTCAAAAATGATATGATCTCTAGAGCAATCCCTATCAAAAGCATGAAATCCAAATGAAGCTAAAAACTCTCTAGTCAATTCAACATATGTAAACGCATCCAATTGACTCAAAGCTCCTAGTCCTGCATTTTGGCATAGCATTTCAAATTCATCAAACATGTCATAAGCAATGAGGGTGCTCACACCCACCATCTAGTGGATTTAACTTCTACATATTGCAATTTGCCATACCTTTCATCAGTGCATTAATCAATGAAATCAAAGTCCTCAAGTACTCTCCTTGAACTTGAACGAGTTCTTCTAGAGGATGAACTTGATAAAGCAGCACCAAAGAACCTATTTGCACTCCTCAACTTGTTGGCGATAATGCAAATTTGCTCCAATTAAAAGGTTAACAATCCTTCCTACAAGTATAACATGTTATTTACTCATATCCCACAATATACTACAAGATTAAATCACTAAATCATGAATAAACATGAGTAAATGACAGGAACCCTATGAAATTAAGTGACCATAAAATTCTTCATACATGATGAAAAACAAAATTTTAAACCGTGGATCAAAGGAGAAACATATCCTTGATGAGGATTTCAACAACAAAATTTAGGATTAACCGAAGGATTTTTTGAATTTGAGGGGTGAAAAATTGGAGTTTTGCTCTTTGAGAGAAGGATCGGGCTTGAAATTGGGTAGAGTTCCCTACCCAAAACTCAACAATTATGGAGCTCGGTGGGGGCCTAGCTACCAAGTAGGGCGGCAGCCATCTGGACAGCTGCGCCCCGAGGCCCAAGTTTGCCCCATGGGCTCGTAACGGCTCCCAGTTTTCAAATATAATTTTTTGAGACTAAGATCTTAAATTTTATTTTGAGAATTAATTAAATATTCATTCCAACACCTAAAATATGAAATTTAAAATTTAAAACTAAAACCAAACTAAAAAGCAAAAATAATAATAATAAAAAGGGGCAGGTAGGCTCCTACCAAGGATTTTACCTGGTATTTATTTCACCATAATCAAGAGCATAATCATTTACCTCATTTCAATTTTCCCAGCAATAGATTGACTTGACCCTATTGACCAGTCACCCCAGTGGCCCCCACATATCATTTAGTAAGGCTAGCTACCAATGGGGTATTAGAAATATTTTTATAATTTATTTACTGAGAGATAGACAGCAAAAAGGAAAAAAGGGTTTAAATTTGAAAAATCGATAGAAAATTCATATTAACTCAAAATGACTCGCTTCTTTTTTTAAAATTCATATTTTTAAATGATGAAATTAATTGGTATGCTTTTCATCCCTTCTACTATATTAAAAAAATTAAATTAAAATTTTCCTTTCAAACCCTAATGATCAAATTCCAATCTTGCAGAAATCATTAAAAAAAATTCAATGCTAACCAAAAGTTACGAACTTTATATCAAAATGTCCATCATGATATGTAGTATCTACTAAAAATAACCTCACGTATGCTACTGTTAATAAAAATTTGGAATTAATATAGATGATCACCTAAATGCTTAAAAAGGCTATAATACCCCAAAAAATTCATAACTTACATTCTAAAATTCCAAATTATATGAAACCAGTGGTGAAAAATTATGAATGTAATAGTCATTCACTGATATCCATTGCATACTTAATTAATTAATTTGTATTTTGAAATCTTATGGATTTTTATCATTTCTCTTGTCGTAACATTGTTTTCGACAATTGATGGAGTCCTACGATGAGGGTTGTGGTCCATCTTCTTCAAACTATCAATAAGAACAGGAACCTTGCATCCCAGGAAAGTCGAGCTTGTTGACATTGCAATGCCATACTTATCTTCTCGTCATTATTACTGCGATTGTCAAAATGTTTCCACTAGTATGAGTAGGCTATTGCAATGATCCAACATGTGATATGATTTGAAAATGATGTCTGACAAGGGGGTAGTGGCAGTGTAGAATATCAGCATCCTGCAGGCTTTTAGAACCCGTACCGTTCTCTGACTAGAAATGTGAGGAAGTAGTCATGGACTTCATTGTAGGTCTGCCCAGATCGCAAAAAAGCAATGACGCTATATGGGTGATTGTGGATCATCATTCTAAGTGGCTCACTTCATTCCCATCAAGACAACTCATAAAGTGAGTCAACTAGCTGAACTCTATATCTCCAAGATAGGCCGTCTCAATGGAGTCCCAAAGAGAATCATTTTAGATAGTGGTCCTCATTTCACTAATCCCTTTTGGCAAAGCTTACATGGGGGCATGGGAACTAAGCTATCTTTTAGTACAGCTTATCAACCTCAGATGAGCGGTCAAATCGAAAGGACCAATCAGATTTTGAAAGATATGTTAAAAGCAGGTGTACTCAGCTTCGGTTCTAATTGGGAGAAATGCTTGCCATATGCAGAGTTCTACAATAATAGCTCCAAACCAGTCTAGGCATGGCACCTTTTGAAGTATTGTGGCAGTAAATATCGTACTCCTATTAATTGGTCAGAGACCAGTGAAAAATAATTCTTCAGCCCAAATTTGATTAAGGAAGCCAAATCTCAGGTTCGCACCATTTGCGAATGATTCCGTGCAGCTCAATCAAGGCAAAGGAGCTATGCCAACCCCAAGCACAAGGATGTGCAATACCAAATTGGGGATTTTTCCTACCTCAAAGTCACACCCTTCGAAGGTATTTGTTGATTTCGAGTTAAAGGCAAACTAGACCCTAGTTTTATTGCTCCCTTCCGCATTCTGGCAAATAGAGGTGTTGTAGCATATTAGTTACTGTTGCCTCAAGCTCTCGCCAATGTGCATAATGTCTCTCACATCTCTCAATTGAAAAGATGAATTCTCCCTCCTCTGAAAGAAGTGCAACTTGAAAACCATGAACTCCAACCAGATTATATGTATCATGATCATCCAGTAAGTATCCTTGAATAATCCGAATGAATAACCCGCAATAGTACTCTCAAGTTCCTCAAAAGTCCAATGGAGCAACCACACCGAGGACAAAGCCACTTGTAATCTTATAATCTTATGCTTGTAAACATACAAGGGAAATAAAAACCTTAACTCTTTATCATCTCATGCATGTATATATGTTATCTCAAATGGTTCAACTCAAATACCCTAAATTTTTGACATGAGATCAACCGGAAAATAAATCCCCACCCTAATCTCATCAAAACTTTGGCTTGATAATTTTTACAAGTCTTAAATATCATAAAATGACTCTACAAAAAATTTCAAGTTAAATGGATTTGAATTACCTATGTTGATAAAAAAAATTCCTAATTTGAGATTATTTTGCATTTATATTAAAATACCAATTCAAAAGCAATTATTTTAATCTACAAAAACTTCAAGAGGTCACAGATGCTAAAAGGATGCTCTATTAAATTTTATATATTTTAAAACCTCCATTTGAATCACTCAAACCCTAGTTTATAATAGAAATAAATAAAAAACTCCTTCCCTGCTGGATTGGGCTGGTTGTCCCAACCCTTTCCCTCTTTTGGCTAGGCTGGGCCGAAGCCTAGCTCCCTACCCATGCCTCACCTTCCCCCAGTTCACTGACCTGTGGGACCCACTGTAGACCGCTGTTTCATGCTGCCTGCTGAACTCTTGTATGTCGGTGACTAGCGTAGCTCACCGGCATCCTTATCTAGCCATCCACCCGATGCTAAAAAGCCCTTGCCCTGGCCTCCTTTCCTCTCTTTTCTCCCCATCTCCATCTCGGTTGAAAGCCCTATTCTCCACCGGCGACCAAGCCACTCCGGCATCTTCCTCTTCCTCAAGACCGATGGCAAGTCCCCTCTTCAATCCCATCCGCAAGCACTGTCCTTTATTTCCCACGACCTCATCTTCTTCTCTATGGTGCTAAGTTTCCGAGGAGGAGCTCCCGTGTAAGGTTCTTCTCCAACCCGGCGAAGTCCACCGGCTACCAACTCGACATCCAGCACCACCTCCACCAGAGCACACCGCCGTAGCATTGCCTCGTACTCCAAAGCCTAACCGAGTGGCCATTCCAGGGTGAGTTAGCCCTAGGCCTTCCCTTGCCCTCCCCCTGCTCTGCTCCATCAGAACACCGTCGCCACCCGTCTAACCAACGGGTCTGGCCAAACCAATCGGTCTGACTGTTATGGTCAGCCATTGTCCAAATAGCCAAGTTACTGACTAGCAATTAATGCTAAAGTAATTACATTTCGACACCATTAATACTCGCATGGGCCTGCATGTAAGAAGGAAGAAAATTGGAGAAAATAGCAGTCAATGAAAGGTGGGCCCCACGGTCAGATTGACTAGTCCCTGGTGACAAGTCAACCTTGAGTAGTGGCACCCACATGTCATTCAGTAAGGCTAGCTATTAGCTGGGTATTAAAAATATTTTTATAATTTATTTTTTGAGAAAAAGACACAAAAAGGAAGGAAATATTTTAAATTTGAAAAATTCATATTAACTCCAAAAGACTTGTTTCTTTTTTAAGTTCATATTTTTAAATGTAGAATTTAATGATATAATGTTCGTCCCTGCTACTATATTCAAAAATTTAAAATTTAAAATTTCCTTTCAAACCCTAATGTTCAAATTCCAATCTTGCAAAAATCATAACAAATTCAATTCAAAACCAAAAATTATGAACTTTATATCAAACTTTTCAACGTGAAATGTAGTATCTACTACACATATGCTACTTTAATAAAAATTTGGACTTAATACAGATGATCACCTAAATGCTTAAAAAAGCTATAATAACCCCAAAAATTCATAACTTTCATTTTAAAATTCCAAATTATATGAAACCTGTGGCAAAATTTTAAAATTTAATTTTCATCCAATAATATGTATTGCATACTTATTTGCTTTATTTGTATTTTGAAATCTTGTGGATTTTTATCGTTTCTCTCGCCGCGACATTGTTTTCGACAATTGATAGAATCTTACGACGAGGGTTGTGATCCATCTTCTGACTATCAGTAAGAATAGGAACCTTGCATCCTAGGCAAGCCAAGCTTGTTGACATGTCCATGCTATACTTATTTTCTCGTCTTTATTAGTATGATTGTCAGAATGTTTCCACTAGTATTAGTAGGCTATTGGAATGATCAAACATGTATGATTTGAAAATGATGTTTAATTCAACCTGAACTAGAGAGTAAGACTGACGAGAGAGTAGTGACGGTGTAATCGGGGGGTGAAATTGGTCTGTCAACACCATTCACAGGTAAATTGGTCTGTCCAGACATTCATTATTGCAATGTCTATTGCCATGCTATTTTTATGTCTCCAGCACTACTAAGTCTTGCGAGTACATTTGAACTAATTGATAGTTTTCTTGCATGTGTAGGAACAGATGATCCATCCCTCCGCAAGAGGATCACAAGTTATGCAAATTTGATAAACAAGAAACTGATCATCGACACCATAGAAAGTGAATTTATAACGGTAGGAGTAAGTGCTAGATAAGGATGTGAATGATGAAATGGCAAAAAACTTATCCATAGCACATTCCAAACTAACAGGCTCATCAAGCATGATACTGTATAGAACATCAGCAGGGGGAATGTGAGCTAGCACTTCATTATGTGGAATTAGCACAAGATGTTCAAAACTAGAAGCACGCAATTTATCACATGATTGTTCAATTGTTGCACAAGGTAACTCATTAGAATTAACTACAGTGGGTATATACTCACAAATGTTCTTCACTTCTTGTTGTGTTATCGGATCAGTACCATGTGCATTATTGTTCTCCTCGGATGATGTAGGTACCTCAAAAATCTCCTCAACTAATGAAGGTTGTGTTTCTTGTAGCTCCCTTTCTTCAAAAGCAACCTGATTACAAGAAATAACACCAGAAGTAGAGATGATTATATTAGTAAAAATATCCTCACATATGCTTTCATCTACTAAACTCAATTTTTCTGGTATTACGCTCACACTTTGAAAATGGATGCTCTCAACCTCACATATGGTGGAGTCACACATCTCACTCTTGATAACATCACTCTCGCTCAATTTGGCTATGGGGCTCGCATCCGCGCATGGGTTTTGATGCATATCAACATCTGAAGTAGAATAAGGGCCCACAAAGGTGTGCTTGCCATCAATCATGCTCATATTTTGTGCCACTGGTAATAGATGGGCAGCACTTGTCTCGTTGACGGAAGGGAACATCCCAAGCTCCGTCTTCTTGATATGTTGATCAGCAGCATTGCATTGGAACTCTTGTCGCAACCTCTCATATAGAAAGTGCTTGTGGTGAGGTACAAACCGTGCACGTAGCTCACGCCTCATCTCATCCCAAGTGACAATCGGCAAGTCATGACGCTCAGTACGTAGGCGGACAACCCACTCCCACCAATGTTTGCCGTAATCAGCCAAACCATGGGACGCAAGGTGCAATTTGCGCTCCTCTAAATAGTGGGTCAAGCAGAAAAGCTCATCAACATTCAGCTCCCATGTAATATATTTCTCTGCATTCGGGCTTCCTGTAAACGTAGGAATGTTTGCCTCGTCTCCTGACATGACCAAAGGTGGAAAACACCAAGTGAAAAGTATATGTAGATATAGAAGTGCAAACTCTCAACACTCACAACTCACTATTATGAAACAAGGCAAGCTTACCGTTCCGAAGTGAATTAGAGATAGCAAACTTACACTGATGGCAGCGAACAAACAAATACCAAGTAATGTATGAGCGTAACCGAGAGCAAGGTAGCACACGACACGGATGTAGGTGGAGCTTGGTGGAGAACCCTATGAAATTCTAAACCTCGATTGTCGAATTAGGGCACAAATCACCAAACCACAATGCCTAGTTGCTGATCGATAAATATAAGTGAAGAGTGGACAGCAACGCACGCACAAAGATAATGGGACTATTGCAATCAAAAGAATGAGCTATAAAAGTTTAGAGTGTCGTCAAAGCTCGTATTGCAACAGTTCAAGGTGAGACGCTAGCTTTGCTCAAATATTAAAGAAGAGGGTACAAGGTTGCTCAACTACTTGTGCAAAATAGTGGAACAAAATTGGATGATATGCAGCCCCAAATAAGATAGCACTTGATATGATAATAGAACTTGGCCACTTTTTGTTTCTTTTTCTTCGTCTCTTTTTTTGTTGTTCTTCTTTTCTTTTCTTTTTTCTTTTTTGGCCAACAAACGTGCAAAATAGCGGGGAGCACAATAACTTGATGAAACAAACTTTAGGGTGCACAACCTAAACAATGAGCAATCCCTCGAGCAAATCTATAGCTAGTCTCAATAGGCGAAAAAATAGCACAAAGATGGTGGAGTTCACTAACTTATAGCAATCGTGCAAACAACCAGATATAAGTGAAATAATGTTGCACGTAATAACAGGGGATGCACCACGAACACAAACGATCAAGTGAAGATAATCGCAAGTGCACGCAGTAATGGTGGTTCCAAAACTTTTGTGGCTAATAATTTTTGTATTTTCTGGTTTTGATGACACGAACAACAAGTAGACGACACAAGCTTGCCAACGGATCAAGAAACATGTGATTCTGACACCAAACACACATGAAAGGACCAAATAGATTGGAACCAAAAACAACGGCCAAAGTGACGCAAAAGGAACACGATCAGCAACTTGACACTAGAATCTAGTAAAGTCCTAACTCGACGCACGGAAATTGTAGAAGTCAAACTACAGCTAAAGACAAATATTTTTGTAGTCTTTTTTTTGGTGTATAGAACAGAAAATAGACGACTAAATGACAGGTAAATAGCTCTCACCAAGTGGTCCTGGAATCTGATAACATGATGATAAGGGGTGGCCCGATCTTCTCGGTGAGGAACCGTGGATAAATGGTATGAATAGATGATCTCGGTAGCTGAACACTGGCGCCAATGCACGAACCCTCAACTCTTCAGAAAACACCCAAACAGACTAGTAGATGATCGTCGCGAGACCAAGAGCAACGATCGCCAAGTTCCCAATTCCCAACGGAACGACGGCTTGACCTTGAAGCAGAACAAACATGATCACCTAATTCTCTCTCAGCTAGCCTCGCATGAACGCTGGTTTGAAAGAATAAGCAATAGCTATGTTTCAATCCTTGTGCATAAAGTGGTCTGAGGCTAAAAGCCATGAGTACAGCAATATATATAGACTCTAGGATGTCCTCCCTAGTGTTAGGGTCAAAATCCAACCTAACTTTAACTTCCCTAGTTACAGGACTCCATTTGGAAAGTACAGATACAACTGATAACTTGTTGTGATGATTGCGGACAGAACAAAAGGAATCTGTAGACGGGCATATACTCATTAGAAAGTGCTTGGAATTAGCTTTCCAACAAGTACTCATTTGCCTAATTTGGTCTTCGTATGAGGAAACTATGGCTATTTTAAATTCGGACCTCCTGGCTGATCCGAACCGAATCCGAATCAACCCCAATTCTTTCCATCTTCTATTTCCTTGCCTTTTTCACCCCAAATCTGAGTGGAACCAGATAAGGATGGCATTAGTAACCTTTGGATGGTTGTAGTGGTATAGGGTTCCACCAATACTTGCCATATAAGCTTCGGATTCTTCAAGTATGTCAATTCTTGCGTGCAGTTTGAGACAGCTCGTGCAACCTTTACTTCCATGTCCATAACTTTCTCTAGGTAGCTACAAATCGTGCACCGTTTGATTCGTTGGAAAGTAGACTTGATATACGTTCCAAATATGTATGTAGACACTTGTGTATTTTGACTTATGCCACAGTCCTTCCTCCCTCTCCTCCCGCTGGACGCCAGCATATCTCATCTTCACTTTGGACTTGTGTAGCTCAACAAGTGTCCTGCACATATCATAGAAGTAAAGTAGTAGCTCTGCCTCTTGATATATGAATTGTATAAGACAAGTGTTAATTGAATCCACCTGATAATATTTATCAACGAGGCTTAGCACTTCTTTCCAACATAAAGAGTTATGTTGATAAATACAAATGATCACTGATGTGCCCGCATCATCCTCCCTTTCTTCAAAACAAACCATCCTCGGTTTTTCCTATGCATGATGAATGCTATCGTTCATTATCTTTCCCGCATCATCTTCTTCATGAACAACTTCTTTTTCTGGTTCTTGATCTTCAGTTTCAGCATCTGATAGAACATCTTCTTGAGCTTGAGTTCCTTGATTGGACATTTGTGATGGTTGAGTCAAATCCATCATCCTAAAGTTTATTCTTCTTGCATTAGGATCAACCTACTACATTTTCTCAGAGGGGAAGGTATATGTTTCTTTGGTTCCTTTTTAGATGTATCTCCAGGATCAATAGCAAATTCATAAACCTCTTAGATATTTTTCCTAAAGTTGATAGTGTCCATAATTAATTGTTGAGTTCTAGCAACTTGGTCATTAAGCAATACAAATGTTAGTCCACACAAATGTGTCCCCATATGTTTTATCATCAAACATATCAATATAGAGTTCCACAAGCAAGTCACGTACTTGCTAATCAATATTAAACATAATATTCATGGAAATTATTCAATAATCATGAATACAAAAAAATATGATCATCTCTATGATTGCCTCTAGGGCATATTTTCAACAGTCTTCCATTTGCACTAGAGTCAACCATTTTAAGTATCTCATACCAATAGCTCTTGTGTGTGGCTCATGCTTTGGCTGCGGGAGAGGCTTCGTCAATGGATCAGTGACGTTCAAATCCATGTGTACTTTGCATTCTTTACATCTCCTCTGTCAAAGATTTCCCATATGAGACGATATCATCTGACTATGTGTTTAGATTCCTGGTGCGGTTGTTTAGCATGTGCAATGGCTCCACTATTATCACAATAGAGATCCAATGGAATGGAGACACTTTGAACCACACCTTCTTTAGTGATGAAATTCCTTGTACAAACGCTTTCCTGCGCAGCTTCAGAAGTAGCGATGTATTTGGCCTCCATTGTAGAATCAATAATAGTCTCTTGCTTGGAACTTTTCCAACTCATTGCTCCTCCATTCAAAGTGAATACCAACCTAGATTGTGAATCATAATCATCTTTGTCAGTTTGGAAATTTGCATTGGTGTAACCATTTATAACGAGCTCTTACTCACCTCCATAGAAAAGGAATGCATCCTTAGTTCCTCTCAAGTACTTAAGGATGTTCTTACCTGCCACCTAGTGACCTTCACTTGGATAAAACTAGTATCTGCTCGTAACACTTGGAGCATATGAAACATCTGGTCGAGTACATAATAACCATATGATAGATCCAATAGCTGAAGTATGTGAATCTTACTTAGTCTCACTCATCAGTGGTCGAAGGACACATAATATAGCTAAGACTTATTCCATGTGACATAGGCAAGAACCCTTTCTTTGCATCTTGCATGTTGAACCGATTCAACACTTTGTTGATGTAAGTACTCTATCTTAATCCAATTAGCCTCTAGCCATTTTGTAAACACAAGGCTTTTCTCTGTTCTTGATGAAGCCAAACCCTTTGACTACCTCATCAAAACAAATATTCCAACTCTGAGATATTTGCTTCACCCCATAAATGGATTTCTGAAGCTTACATATTTTACTAGCATTCTTTTGACCAACAACACCCTTAGGCTATGTCATGTACACCTCCTCTTTCAAGTTTCCATTAAGGAAAGCCATTTTTGTCATCCATCTGTCATATCTCATAATCAAAATATGCAACAATAGCTAGAATGATCCGTACAAATTTAAGCATCGCTACCGACGAGAAAGTCTAATTGGAGTCAACTCCTTGAACTTGTCGAAATCCTTTAGCAACTAGTCGAGCTTTATAGATGTGAACATTTCCATTCATATCAATCTTTTTCTTATAGACCCATTTGCACTCAATGATTTTAACACCATCGGGCATATCGATCAGGTTCCAAACCTGATTGTCTCCCATGGATTTTATCATGCACCTTATGGCACTAAGCCATTTCTCAGAGTCTGGGCCCATCATCACTTCTTTGTAAGTCGTAGGCTCATCGCTGTCCAACAACAATATATCACACGAATACCGGGTAGGTAACTTACGCAGCCTTTTTTAGCTACATGGCACTGGTTCCTCCTCAACCGTGGTCCCTCCAACTGGAGTTTCCTTGACCGCAAGTTCCTTGATTAGATTATCCCTAATTGGTACATTCTCAAACAAGTCCTCCCGATTGGAGTACCTTGAACCTCTTCGAGTTGCATCATTTTTCCACTTGCATGCTTTTCATGAGAGAAACTCTTTCTCTAGAAAGATACTGTTTTTAGCGACAAACAGTTTGCACCCTTCTTGGTTGTAGAAGTAATACTCTAATGTTTCCCTTGGATATCCCACAAAAAAGCACTTATTTGATTTAGGTGTGAGTTTGTCGGACATCAGATGTTTAACATAAACTTTAGTGGTAGATATGAATGATTCATCATTGATTGAACTAAGTCTAACAAAGCTTGATTACACTGTTCGGACACCCCATTCCTTTGTAGCGTTTCTGGAGGCATAAGTTGTGGAACAATTCTGCAACTCCTATATGATTGCTAAACCTATGCCTCAAATATTTGCCTCCACGATCAGATCATAAAAACTTAATTTTCTTGCCACGTTGATTTTGGGCAACACTCTGGACTTCTTTGAACTTTCCAAGAGTTTCTGACTTACGCTTCATTAAGTAGACATAGCCATATTTACTCAAGTCAACAGTGAAAGTAATGAAGTACTAAAAACTACCTCTAGCACTCGTGCTCATTGGTCCACATACATTAGTATGTACAAGTTCCAATAAGTCAGAATGTAATAATAAATTTATAACCCTCTTATTCAATAATATAGGACAACTACTTTCATCAATAATAAATTTATAACCCTCTCTTAATGAACATGAGGTAGAGATAATGTTTTGACTTAAAGATAGAAAGTAATATCAATTATTTAATTCCATAATAAATCAAGGTGCCAACAGCCAACATAGCAACTCTTCCTTTATTCCTAACGTGAAGATTAAACTCGCCTCTTGCGACACTCCTACTCTATATTA
Source organism: Stipa capillata (assembly GCA_019208055.1). NCBI lineage: Eukaryota > Viridiplantae > Streptophyta > Magnoliopsida > Poales > Poaceae > Stipa > Stipa capillata. Next base: position 193,043 of record JAGXJF010002214.1, read on the forward strand.
GCCCCTACGTCGAGTTACAAATATGAACAACCGATCCGGTATCAAATACGAAGATTTATTGGGAGAATCAACAAGAAACATGTCTATAACATTTACAACAAGTATACTTGAAGAGGAAGTCGTAATTGTTTCCACCATTCTTCTTCAGATTAACTAGGTATGTCTTGTAGTTTCTCTTCTAGTGGCCAGTACCATGACAACAATAGCATTCAGTCTCTAATTCGGGGCCAATCAGAGGCTTAGGTTGAGGCTTTGGCTTCAAGATCTCATCCAGAGGTTTGCCCTTACCCTTTTTTTGGCCCATGATTTTCCCTTCTTCTTGAAGCTAGAAGTTTTTTGCACCATGATCACATGATCAGTGCATAGCACGGCAGAAGGGAAGCTTGAATCATGTCGGTAGCCAACTCTTGGCTAATGAGAAAACCAAGCTTTTCCAAGCTCTGCGTGTAACCAACCATTTAGATCACGTGTGGGCTTACAGGCTACCTTCGGCTAGCTTACATTATAACAAGGCTTTTCAGACTTTAAACCTCTTAATCCTTGCATGTGTTTGAAATATGCCCTTGAATGAGCCCTTCGATCATATTATAGGCTTTGATATTCTGAAAATCTGAGTTCATGGTGGCTAACATGAGACAGCTAACATCAAGGGATTCATCAGAAGCCTTTTTATAGGCATTTCTAGTAGCAACAAGAGCATCCTCAACAGGTGCATTTGGAAGTAGGTTCTCTAGAACGTGTTCCTTTTTATCTTGCTTGAGAAACATTCTCAGGTTGCGGCAACAGTCAACATAGTTTGTTCCATTGACTTTTTTCTTTTCAATTATTGAGTGCAAAGCAAACCTAGGTGTAGTGGTGGTGCTAAGTGGTGCCATGATCTACAACAAAAATTTACGCAAAAATGCAAAGACATATATTCATGAAACGGTGACTCGTATAAAACAATTTAATACAAGGTAATCTCACTAAAATCAACACCCCTTCGTTGATACTTGTGATTCAAGACGCATAATTAACCAGTCTACTAGTGAGCTTTAGCGTAACTACTAGTAGACAAGTGAATTCAGTAAGCAACACTTTGCTAATCATATCTCGATATATGCGTTGTTGGGTGGCATCTCTATTCCCCGGTGCCTAACCCTTATGCTCCAAAATCCATAACCATTATGATGACCCTGTCAAATTAACCAACTTCTACATGTAAGTCTCCGACACAAACCCATCTAATCAAGAAAACTTAATGGCACTCTACTTTAGTACAACTACCACTAGTTTAGATGACATGAGATGGTGCAACTAATTGGAAGAGCATCAATTTTACTTAATATTACTTAAGGGATCATTCTCTTCTACCATAGAACATGCATATGAGTAAAATAAACAAGAATGGCATTCACAGAATAATCACATTAATTCTGACATAGTATGGCCCTCTTCATGGTGATCTCCATCGCCATGGTCATTCCTATTCACCATGCTTCCAAGTGCTCAAGTCATCCATATACATGTACTAATCTACTACTCCTAACAGCAAGTAACAAATTACATATGAGGTATAGGAACACCACAAGTCGACACACAGGTTGTTATACAATATAATCAGCCATAGGCTGCAATTAGGCATGACACGCAGGAAAACAAGTTATGCATAGAAGCGTATTCTAATGAATGACATGAACTCGCAATGCTATATAGGTTACAGTGCGACATAAACCAATCTATATATCCTTACTGACGTAAAAAAATTTGGACCCAATAGATCCAATCTATTATTTTCGCCCATGGAATTCTCGTCAGATTAATCAAATTAACCCGATTTCCCATCTCTGTTCTGATTCGACCAATCAGACTTATCTTCACGTGCTATAGCTTAATGGTGAAAACCAACCATCAGGCCTTTTTGCGTTAGCAATAATAGCAAGATTGTAACTTCCTCAATTTTACGGTTTCAAAAAAATTAAAGCAAAGGATGTTACACCATGTATTTATTAAAGCAAGGAATGTTACACCATGTAGCCCTCCCTCCTCTCTCTCTTCCTCTTAGGCCGAAGGCCCAGCTTTCTTCTCTCTTTTTCCAGGCCGCAGTCCCTCTCTCCCTTTGTGCAATTGCCCAGTCAACCTCACCGCACCTAGGCTAGCTGCACATTCTCCCGCCTAGGCCGGCCCGCTGGACCAGCAGCCGACTGTGCACTACGCCATCCCAGCAAGCCGTGCTAGCCCAGCAACGTGCACCTGCCTGTGCTCGCCAATGTCAGCGTGCTGGCATGTCGCTGCCGTGATTGCCGCGTGTGTTGCCTTCGTGAATGTCGCGTGCCGCCACCTCCTTCCATCCTTGCGGCACCCACGTCTCCATTGCCCTAACCCTGGCTATAAATCCCCTTCTTCCCTTTCTCTTCTTCTGCTATTCCCCCTTACAGCCACCACCCCATAAACCCTAGGGCAGCCATCTTTCCAAGCTCTAGCGAGACCGTCCCCAACCACCTCGGCACACCTCCGATTGATTCGTTGCTGCTGGGACGTCCGCACGCTGTCACCGATCCAAAACCCTAATCAATTGCAAGCTTCATCGACTAGATCAATCGAGCTTGCATCCTCTTCCTCCAACTCTGACAAACTCTTCCCCTCTCGATCTCTTCGCACTCAGTGAGCAACTCTTCAATTATTTTTCATAGTAGCCTTCTCTCGGTTTATAGAATGTATCCCCTCAACAAATTTGACAAATTGTGCACTGTAGCACTGAACCTGACGATGTATAATATAGTATCACGTAAATAAGGAAGTATCCGTATACGATTCCCCGGGTTACCGGAGTACAATACGTGTCTAGTAAGTATACCGGGAGATAAGGTAGCCCTCCGTAAGGAGGAAGGACATCCCTTAAACTAGGAAGTCAATCCCGACGTTTAAGGAAGCCAGAGTTCTACTCGGGCATAAGTCCAGGTCCGGTACAACTCGGGGAGCCCCCTATAAAAGGATCAGCAATCCTATAGGGGAGGAGGAGAAGAAAGTTAGATCCAACACGCCTTAGAAGGAAGAGAGATCCCAGTGATTCCCACGAGAAGACCCGCCGCCTCGAAGGAGTCGAGACCAGCGGAACTAGTCGTCGTAGTCTCCAATTAGGCCTAGGATAGCCATTGACATATACATCCCTTGTAAAGACATTCTCTGATCAATATATACGAATAGGACGTAGGGTTATTATCCTGAGGGAGGCCCGAACCTATATAAAAAGGGTGTTTTCCTTGCCGTCAGATCTCTTGGCCTTGTGTCCTAGAGATCCCTACCCCCCAAGTATCACCGTTCCACGAATACCATAAGATCGGTGGTTTACCGATCGTCAACAGATGGCACCGACCGTGGGGACCTCTCCGGCTCATACTGTCAAGGAAGCATCAGAGTCGGCAAGATGTGCAACTAGCCACAATAAGTCCTCGTCACCGACTGCGCGTCCCTCCCCGGTTTGACCCGAGGAGGAAGAAGCAAGCTCGACAGGAGATACGATCACCTTCATGCAATGCACCGGGTACTCGGACCAGGGCTTCTACGACAACTTTGGCCCGATGGAGCCTTACCCAGTGACTGACCGTGTAGATTTCAGAGAACTGGGTTTTACAACTGCCGAGTCGGCCAAGTCGTGGTAATGGCACACTTGATTGGTGCCTTAACGCTACTTATTGACTCTTGGTAACGTCTAACTTAGTGCCTTTGTAACGCCTGGTCTTGATGGCACCCAGCCGTTACTTCCGAGTGGACCCTGTGGGCTGTGTTAGGCCGAGTGGGCCTCCTACCGTGGATTTGGACCACCCTGAGTTTGTTGGGCCGACTCCTTGTTTTGGGCCTATCCCTTGGGGATCCCGTCGTCAGTAGCCCCCGAGTGCTTTAGGGTCTTGAGGTATGTGCCGACTGGAGGGCAAGCTACGCGCGCCTCCGAGCCGGCCGTGGAAAGACCTTGATGGACTCTCGAAGTACCTGAAAAAGGTTAGGTTTGAGCTAATAGTGGTGTTAGTCTCGGTGATACCCGTGTTTTCCTGCTAGGGGAAGTCTGCTAGTGGCCTGCTGGGAGGCATATCATAAATTCCGAGTGAACTCGAAAAGAGTCTGGGCTTATTCGAGTTGATCGTGGCCAGCTGGTGTCCGAGTGGAAACACTTTTGATCTTCAACTCCAGAACTGAGTCTACGGACTGGCATTTGGCTCTGGATCAGAGACCGTATTGTGCCGCTGTGGATGCCGAGTCCGTCCTTAGCTCGGGTGTTGCCGAGTAACCTGCGAACCCGGTTGGGCCAGTCATCGACACCCTTTTGCAGAGTTGATCTGCTACCGAGTGGTACAGTTGGTGTACCTCGGAGTTGTTTGATGGAGTCAGCGCAGCCTTTGTATTGTGGCTCGACAGGCCGAGTCGACTCCAAGCTGGTTCGGCGACCGAGTGTAAGATTACCTAGTCGAGCCGAACCCGGTCAAAGCCGGCTCGTGGTCACACGAAGACATCACGACTGCGCGCGACGTCACACCAGCATTTATTGCACGCAGTTGGTTGGACAGAGTGCTTGGGGTGCTGCAGCGCGATGATTTCGCCTTGGGTCTTGCGTGGGGCGTGCGCGAGACATCCGCTACTGCAGCGGCGACTGTGCAGGATGTTTGAAACGACGGCTTGTTATGATTGCGCCTCGAGTCACGCGGATGGTGCGCGCGGGATGGCTGCTGATGCAATGCACACCGGCCGGAACGCTTGGGACGAAGGGCCGTGGCAGAAAAGTCGCCTCGAATCCCGCGGGGATGTGCGTGCGGGACGATAGTTGCCGTGGCGATCTGCTGCCACGTGTAATGCATGACCGTTGGCGGTTTGCCTCCCCCCTTTATAAAAGCAGGCGTAGGAGGAAAGCGGCTCCCATCTGCCTTCGTCTTCCTCGCACACAACACTTAACTTCTAGAGCTCCACCACCGTGCACTGCTTCCTTCCTTCCTGAGAAAGCGCTTGATCCGCCGCTGCCTTCCGACCATGTCGTGCGCTTCCAAGGGAAAGAAGGGCGACTCTGGATCCTCCTCCGCCGCCGCGCTCCCCGACGACTGGAAGAAGGGCGATTGGGTCCCTGTCGGTGGTGACCGATGATTTCCTCGCCGGCCTCGCCACCGAGGGAATGCTGCCTCCACGAGCGATCAGCAACTGGAGGGCGCCCTACCAGGAGCCGGGTACCTGCCCCACATGATCACGAACGGGTGCTACTCCTCCCTTTCATCGAGCGGGGCTTGTCGCTGCCGCCCCGCGACTTCGTGCGGGGGCTCCTCCACTTCTACGGCCTCTAGCTTCATCACCTCAACCCTAATGGCATTCTACACATCACATGTTTCATCACGCTGTGCGAGTGCTTTTTGGGGACTCGGCCTCACTGGGGGCTGTGGAAGAAGACCTTCGTGGTGAAGGCGCAGCCGGTCAAGGCCGGCAGGGCGCCCTTTCCATCTGCGGGGGAGCCGGCATTCAAGTGAAGTCCGGCGTGAAGTACTTCAAGCTACAGCTCCCGGGCACCGTGCGGAAGTGGCAAGACAGGGTGGTTCTACTGCCCAGACGAGCGCACGCTGACTGCCCAGGTGGGGTTGCTAAAGTATGTCCCTGGTCCCCCAGTCTGGCAGAAGCGTTGGGGGTACCAAGCCTTCCAGCGCAGAGATGTCAGAGGTCGAGCGGCTTACAAGGAGGATCCAGCGGCTCCAGGACAAGGGGCTTACTAGAGTCGACCTCATCATTACTTGGCTGAGTCGGTGGATCTAGCCGCTGCAGGCCAGGGCACACCCGATGTGGGAGTATTCGGGTGCGTCTGACTCGACCAGGGTGTCATCGGCAGAGCTCTCGGATCACCATTTCATGGAGCTCCTCAAGAACTTGACCAAGGAGCGATCCGATCTCACCCAGGGTGCCGCATGTGGTGCCCTACTCTGCTGCCAACCCCCCGCCGTCTGTAAGTGTTTCATTTTCCACCGCATTTTTGTTCCTTCATTTTTCCTAAAACTGAGTCTTCGATGTTGCAGACTTTGCTTAACTTGAACTCCCATGCCACCACTCCCCGAGCAAAACTCGGCTCCGGAGGCGTTGGACGACATGGAGGTCGATGAAGAAGTCCCCGAGGGCGAGGACCCGGAACAGAGGCGAGGACCCGGAACAGAAGCAAGTTTCGGCCGACTCGGGAAGACGAGTCGGAGGAGGCCCTTCTGACCTTCAAACGGAGGCGGGCAGACGACATCTCAGATCTAGGGCCTCGCGAACCCAGGCAGAGCCGACTCAGGCGGAGTCGGCCACCAAGCAGGCGCGGGCCGAAACTGCCAGCCTCGCGGCACAAGCTACCGCGCCTGCCACCAAGCCGACTGCGCCCCAGTCGGCATCCACCAGTTCCTCCGGGGGTCCGTCCACCCCGGAGAAACCGAAGAAGAAGGTGGTCCCCACGACCACCAGGTATGCTTCTTTTGCTTTCTTTCTCATTTCAATTGAAGTGGGAAGATATTGAAGTCGGTTTGCATTTTTGGCTCTACAGAGTCCAAAGGAAGCTCTCCGACAAAGGAGGCTTCTAGCCTGGCGCATCCATGGGCCCGACTCCAATCCCCCCGTCGGAGTCGGCTCCCCCAACTCCAACTGCGGCTACGCCCCCATGCGCAGACGCCCACCGTGTCCGTGGCGGTGGCACCAGAGTTGGGCGAGGGAATGGGGCCAGCCGTGTCCCCGACTGCGGCTGCGCCCAGCACGCCAACACCTGCTGCGCCCGTGGCGGAGACACCGAAGTCGGGCGCGGGTATCGGGCCAGTCGTGGCACCGGCTGACGACCCCAGCCTCCGCCGACTCCCGCCAGCGAGGGTGACAACGGAACCGGCGGCTGCGACCGGCGCCGACTCCTCAGAGCCGGCGGGTAGGGCCGAGGGCCAGCTCTCCACCGAGTCTTCCCCGGTGGCTGAGCGAAGCCTTGTGCCGGCTCCTTCGCCCGCGGCCGAAGAAACGGCACCCGGTTCGTCCAGCGGCCTTGTGCCCGTGCTGTTGCTGCCGAGCTGCAGCACAGAGGACCTGGCAGCGGTGCAAAGGGCCACTGACCGCGTCGCTGCCCTCAGCTCCAAGCTTAGGGAGTTTGCTGACGCGGCCAAAACTTTGGCGGACTCGGCCGAGGTTTTGGAATCTTCCGTCGGGGTAAGTCTTCGCATCCGAACTTCGCTTGATTTTAACACTGGGAGCACGATCAGTGCACCCAGTGGGTGTAGCCCCCGAGTCTCGAGCCGACTGTTTGAGTCGGCTGGAGACTTATTAACTCGGATCCCACTGACTTGAATTTTTCCCTTTGTCCAGGCTGTGGTCCGACTCGGCGGAAGTAGCCAGGCGCTTTTGGAGAGGAATGCCTCTCTCGAGAAAGTGCTGGCTGACGAAAGGGCCAGGACTCGGTAGCTTGAAGAAAAGCTTGCTGCCGCAGGGAGTAAGTATCCGAATCGCTGTAGTTCTTGCCTTTAGATTTTGGTGTTTTATCTCTCTGAATGGGCAGATGTCGAGGCTCGAAAACGTCCGCCTTTGAGATAAATTGAAGGCCTCCATCTCGATGGAGAGGGCGACAGAGATGCTCGACGCCAAGGTGGCCGAGTATCATGACGAGCTGAAGAAGGCTCGCGAGGATATGAAGGCCGCCACCCTCCTGCAGTCGGAGCACCAGCAGCTGGTGGATCAGTTTCGAGGGACTGAAAGCCACGAACCGCGAGCTGCAGGGGCAAGTCGATAGCTTCTACTCGAAGTTGACCGAGTCGTGGAAGCAGCATTTGGAAGCCGTCGTCGAGTGGGAGAAGCTCGAGGCGGAGCTCATGGGGCACCTCAAGAAGGCCAACGAGACTCTGCTCGGTAAGCCTCCGAGTCCCTTGCCACATTCCTCCGCACACTTCCTTGTCAGTTTCCTTTTAGTTATTCGTACCCAGACGCTTGCCCAGAATTGGAGGAGCAGGCGAGGAAGGCGGCGCTCCGACTCCGGGTGCTGGCAAACCCGGCTGAGGCGGCCGTCAAGGAGTTCTGGACACCCGAGCTAATATCCAGTTGCGTCATCACTTTGGAGGACCCACTACAGTAGAACAGGTCACCACTGATGGTCGT